>JANHZU010009294.1:10537-24104 GCA_032468055.1 Acrochordus granulatus | reverse complement strand
GCCAAAAGCCACTAGCATAGCTATTGATTTTCCTTCCTTCCTTCCTTCCTTCCTTCCTTCCTCCCTCCCTCCCTCCCTTGAAATGTCTCTTATTTATTCCAGAGAACCATATATTCAGGCTGGTTTCTCAATCCCTTACTCTTTTTCTTCTATTTCTCTCCTCCCCCTCTTTTTTTAATTTAAATTTGTTAAATATAGGCTGGCTTCTTAGTTACTTTTTCATTTTTCCTTCAAAATTCCTGATTCCAAATGCTAAAATGTCTGAACATTTCTTTTCCCTTGTTACTCCACAACTCTCATATTCTCTCCCCATCCTTCTGTCTCTGACAAAAACACTTATATTGTCCAGACCCTTAATATGTGTCTGTCCTAAAAGCTCCATTATGCATGTCATTCAATCATTAGCCCCCAGGGATTGTTCTGTGGCTCCCTCTTAACTCTCCTCATTGTTTTAAATGTTTTTTCCTCAATGATTGCAACTTTTCTCTTCATTGACATTTTTCATCGACATACTTCCTCCACAGAAAGCTTCATGAACCTTTTTCATGTTTTCATTGTTATGCTATCAGTGCACTTACCCTCATGTTCCTCTAACTTTTGCATAAAGATGCCCCAGAAACCATTTTTAAAGGACAAAGCTTTATAAAGTTGTCTTCATGTTATTCACAGTCCACAGAGGTGGCTGCTTAAAGTCATATTCCTCTAGTCCAATAGCAGTACAGTATTTTCTATTTTCTACTGATACAATTTTTGCTTTAGACATGATCTACAATGCTGCCTTAACAAGGAAGCTATTTTGTGTACTTCATGAGCTAGTTCTTCATGCTTCTGCCACCAAATCATAACTGTACCCCTTAGTTACTCCCTGCCAGCACTGCTACTCAGCTGCAGCAAGCCACACAGTACAGTAAGCAGAAATGTTCAGTTAAGCATTCAGTTTTATCTACACATCTGGCAGTGCAGATAATGACTGAATTCCATCCAGATAAGTCTGTCTGTGCCCAGTTTGATAGACAGGTCAGAATCACATTGCAGAGAGGTTCTGTGGGATTGCATTTTTCAGGGTTTGATTTATTGTATATCATTAACTTGGTGTTGATGCTTAGTGACCACACTGATCTTCTCCAAGATAATCTACACAAACTTTCAAACAATGGATTCATCATCACTGTATTTGAGTCCATCCACCTTGCTGCTGTCTTCTTCTCTTTTCTTCTACTTTTCCCATTATTATAGACCTCTCAGTTGCTTTTATCATTTCTGAAGGCTATTTCATGGGAGGCCAACAGATGAAAGGCATAGCAAAGGGACACTGGCCAAAGTTTATGAAGTTTACGTTGTGTAGCCCCTCAATAAAAGTAAACTCTTATCTAAGACATATCTCTTATCTAAGGCATATGTAGTCACCATTTCAAAAGTTAGTATTCACTCTCTAGGAGTCAAGGTCTTCAAATATTCTTTAATTTTAAAAGGAACTTCCTGGTGGATAGTTCCTACATAATAATTGTTCTGCCAGTGCAGGGAAAAAATTAAATGAATCCTCTACTTGTTTACAAAAATGTATGTCCGTACAGGAACACAGTTTTTTATTGTTTTAAAAAAGAAAAATACAAATCCTTTTTAAAATGGCATAAATATTTGACATATTCAGAACATTTGCTATACAGAAAATTTTTCCATGCAATGCTTCTTCAATTGTATATTTTTAATGGGCAGATAGCAGAATTTACTGATCACCAGGTCTAAAAATCTCTTATAATGAAGAAGAATAATCACGACACCATCGCACAATAGATTGTTTTCTTTCTGTAAACACTGATGCTTTTTCATTACCATCACTCTATAATCCAAAAGATTATGTTAAAACAAGCCAAAAAGATAAGAAGAGATGCTCAGTTCATACACAAAAGAAAAAAGTAATTAAAAAAGTGTGGATTTCAAGTGTTCTCATTGTTATGTGATTTTAGTCTTTCCTTGTCTGGTATCCTGTATACAATTGCTAGAGAATACAGGAATTGAATCCAATCATATTTTGAAGGATGCCAAGTTTCCCCAAGGCTGAAGTAACTTATTTATTTATTTCCCCTTTTCAAGCCCATCCAAATGATTATATGATTTCTCATCTCTCCATGAGAAATCACCAGGAGATATAAGAATGTAATATCAGATATTGAAGTTAAAGCATATGCACCATTTCTTAAATCTTCTGTTTACCTGATTTACCTTCTAACCAATTCTGTGTTTCTGATCCCTTAAATGTAAGGCTTGATTTTAATCGGAAGCAGTAACACTTTTCAAAACTTATTAATTAAAAGAGGAAGTATCTAGTATTCTAGCCTTCTCTTGAAATAATGTTTTTCTGACTTTGATCTCTGATCTCCTGTGGACTACTGACTGTGGGCTACTAGCCTATTGTTTTGCCTACCCAACTTGCTTTTTTACAAATAATTTTGGCCCCATCATGGTACACCTAATGTCCAGCTGACCAGAAGCTATTACAAGGAGTCTCAAGAATCTTATTTTTAACTCACAGCCAACATTGGCTGGATGCACTACAAATAAATTTAAGCCAATTTGGATTGGTTTAAAGATACTTACAATGTTCATGGCCATGTTAAATAATAAAAACTGTTTTTCTGGGCTAACTATATTGGGGATAGGAACTTACAAGCTTTAACATTTCTATTTCTAATTTAGGCAATGCAAAAGGACCTGAGTAAATAAATTGTGTAACCACAATAAAGAGTAAATTGTTTAGTTGAAGAGTGGGAGAAGCCTGAGTATGTGTGTCAATATTATAATGACTTCAGACAGTGACTAAGGGCATATCCATACTTTTATTTTTTATTCATTTCAAAAATTTATATAACTACTCTTCTAACCAATTCTGTGTGGCTCCCAATCAAAAGTTAAAACAACATATTCCCTCCTGCCTCACCATCCATGCATACAGCAGTGTTCTTATAGTGTTAGTGTTCACACAAGCTGCTTACCTGAGCCCTCCAACTAGCCAAGGCTAGTGAAGAAGGCAAAAGAGAGAACTAGAACAGAGGCCAGCTGGTGCCCTGCCTCCAGTCACAATGAGATTTTGCGTAAATCCGTGTAGGATTGCTCAGTAAATCTGTGAACAAATTTTACTCATTATGTGGAGGAGTAATTGCTAATTTTTATAGTTTGTCATGAGTGCTGCACGTGGCCTGCTCAGTATCTGAAGCAGATCCAAGCAATCTTGCAATGCATGTAAGCAAACAGCTTGCAATGAATATAAGCACAACATATGCACAGGTCGGCTTAAAGCAAAGCAGTCTTATGACCAATTGCTGAATGCAGCATGGCCATCTGAGATTATGTCCTTGATTGGAGTACATATATTGGTTCTAATTGTTGGGGTGAATAGGTGGACATATGGCTTATTTGAAGGATGGTGGACAAGTGATGCCTTTCCCAGTCACATGTTCACCAAAGGTTTTGACCAAAAACAAAACATCCAGATCCTTCTGTCCCAAACTTTGGCTTGTCATTTTTAACAGCAGCTGGTCTAACTAACTGCCATATATAGGCATGTTTCACAACTGCTGTCAACTGCATGTCACTTCAAGGCATTCTGCTAACATGATTTATTTCATTTTGGTTCTGTGTATCTGACCTTCCAGTTATGAAGTGAACTGGGTTCAGATGAAGGACCTGGTCCCGATTATCTGTCTGGCAAAGGGAACATCCTGCCTCATCTGTTTGAGGCAATTCAGCAGATTTATTTTTACAATAAAAAGCCCAACTATGGTTGAGAATGGAAGTATGAGCCAAAATTAGCCATGTAAAGCTGCATGCTTATAGACTCTGAGGGTAGCTCTCTAAAATTTCAAATAGGAACCTTTTGAACTCCTTTCTGTGGATGCCAAGCATTGAAGCAGGGACTTTTTCCATGGTGGGATCTGGGTGTTTGTCAAGTTTGGTTTTCTTCTCGCAAATGTTTCAAACATCTTTCAAAAGTCTTTTAAAAGTTAGCAAACTATTGCAAAAAATAATTGCAAAAATAGCAAAACTATTTTGATATTGAAACATTTGTAAGAAGAAAACCAAATATATCAGACATCAAAATCCCAAAATTTCAAACCTGAGGTACACATATTCTTTCACTATGTTTTCCACGTGCCCAGCAAAGTCTTTGGCTTTGATAAGAATGACCAGCCACAGTGTTAACCAATCTATTTGTTTCATCTTCAGTAGGGCTGAACTGTTCTTCAAGCCAGCAGCTATAAGTTGGCCTCTGCAAATGGACTCTAATGGACTCTTGAGTGATGCCATTAAATAAAATGTTCTTAACTCTCCACTTCATTGCTTATTCACAAAGGGCTACTTTTTTCTTGGGATGAAGCAGGGATGTGCTGCATTTTTCATCCTGTTTATACTGAAACAATATGAATGTGCTATTAAAAAGCTGCTCAGTGGTGCTTTGATGTTTTAACTTTCCAAAGGGAGGATAATCCAGAAAGGGAGACGTCTGAGATATATCAGTATCGACACAGGTTATAGTGACATGGCATGATTAGACAGGTGCAAAGATTTGAATTGATGTTTCAATTTGACAAAAATTTGCATGAAGCACCTTTTCAAGTTGGCTTGTGAAACAATATATGCATGCATATGCAGAAATGCATACATGCATGATTTTAATACTGAGAAATGCACCAGTTGCATGGCCTCCATCTGGCCATTCCAGTAACCAGGAGACATTACCAGCAAAGCAACCTTTTCTAATAGAAAACTATCAACCAGAACTGTTGATAGAAGTTTGAGATGAAGCACTTCTAGGAGAACACATTCCTTATTTGACACAATTATCTTGTCCAGGCAATAAGTTAATACAGTCCTCACTTGATTGACCAAATACCACCACTCAGTTGCCATGTGGCAGGATGTAGGTATGGCCATATTTGCATTACCATATTGCACTATAAATCATTGAAAATACATATTTGCCAAGGTGTCAGGATCAAATTTAGCCATATATCTTACTCAGTGCATCACACTGGGACAAAATCTGTGAATTCAGTTAGCAAGTTTAGCTTTTTGTGAGAACACAAGTTTCAAACATGCTATATAATATGTTCTGCTGAACAGCTAGTGTTTCCTTACCTAAAAGACAAATGACAGTTTTCAATAAGTGTTCTATATCCATAGAATCAAGCATCATACAGCACCAAAATGGGAAAAGCCGGAGTACAATTAATCAGTCCAGCTTCAGTTTCAGATATTTAGAATCAGAAAGTAAAGTTGCAATCGAGCAAGAAGGGACATTTTACACTGTGGCATCCAAAGTGAGGACATCTCCCTTTTGTAACTTTAGCATATGCTACTCTATAATGATGCTTCAGTGATTTGATCATCACATGCCTTTGCAATGAGAAATGAGACAGAAAGTAAAATGCAGGTTGCCCTCACTTTATGTAGTATCGTGATATTTCTATATAATAATTTGTTATATGTTTTGTGCCACCTTAGTCAGTTTATGCCAGACCTCATCCCAACTACTTGAACATTTTCACATCAAAACCTCCTTTTGTCTTCATTCCCACACTGTGTTTTTTATTGTTCCAGTTATGTGTTCTGTCTCCCATTTATTTTCTGTAATTGTAATGACTATTATTATTACATCCTGTCCAGCCCCCTTTCCCAGAAGAAAAAATGTTCTCATAAAATTTTAGAGCCTTAAATACTACATTATTCAAACATACTTTCTTCCTCATTTCACAACTCCTGATTTCTTGCCTGATATCTTAACCACTAGACCAAATTGGATCTGTCTTGTAACTTCTTTTTTTCTATTGGTTTGGTGTCTTTTTTATGCAAATGTGTTATAGTATTTGTGAGAATTTCCTGCAACATTAAGTAAGCATAAGTGAGAGAAATTAAACATGTAAGTTTTATTCTGCATTATTGATCCTGAATGAATAGAACAGGCATAATCCAACAGAAAAAAAGGATGCAGCAATCCATACATAAGGTACAAAAAAGAGTGAATACAATAGGATAAATGAATGCATTGAAAGGAAATGCATGCAACCTAAGAGGAAGAAAGAGATTTTCTAAGCAATGTTTGTAATGCTGCTAGTATGGAGAAGAATCTGATGAAGCTAATGGGTAACAGAAAAAAATATGGATCATGCAGAAGAACAACCATCCAAGGCGGGAGGAAAGTTCAAGCAGGAAATTAGTTTGGAATCATTACATAAATATAAGAAGGCAAGGTCTGACCCGCACCACCACCGAATGCTTTGAGGCTTATCTTGTTTCCCAGGCTAAAGCTACCAGACTGAGGAGATTTCTGTAGAATAAGCAGATACAATAAAGTCACTAATTTTGAACTCTATAAGAGTGATCTGGTTATTCATGACTGACAGAAGGGAGGTTTTAACATTGGCTCACATAAGAAAGGAATCAGCAGAAAGAAATGGAACAAAGAGAGAAAACAAAACAGAAATGAAGACAAATTTATGCTCATTTTTAGATATTCTAAAAAATCCATCTAACTTGAGATTTATGGAGCGAAAAGAACATATCAAGGAAAAACAGATTGTTATGATAGGAAGTTGAATTTTACTACACAAGGAAAACTAGTAAGAATAATGTGATAAAAAGACATAATTATGCAGGAATAACTATAATATATGCCTGGTCAACTGGCAGAGTGAAAGAATTTGGCTTTTCCAAATTCAGCTTCGACATGAAGCAAAATACCAGTCATAAATTTGCTTTGCTATGAAGATGATATAATTTATAGATAACTTGATCCATAAATTATGGATCATATGAATGAAGAATGAGAATAAGTATATGAATTTTTGTAGCATAGTAGAATATTTACCCTAGATGGGAAACTGGAGAGAAAATTTTCAAATGTGTAAATGCTGAAAGAAAAGTAGTGGGTAGTACATGTTTTATTTTAAGGAATGAATGCTTGTTGAAAAAAGTGAAAATGGCTGTGAATAAAAGTGTATTAAATTGTATGGAATAAGAGCTAGGTAACTGAAGGGCTGAATAAAGTGTGAGTAGGTTACTTATAGTAAGTGTATGTGTTAAAACGAAAAATGGTGTCGTAAAAATGGTAAGAGAAATATGAACTAAATATAGAAGTGAGTAACCAGCATGAAAGAAATGTACTGAAATGATTTGGTTATATGGATAGTTAAATGGTTTGGTTCTTTGAAGAGTTTGGTTAGATGGTGCACAGTGGCCAAGCGGTTAAGGTGCTGGGCTTCTCGGCCGGAAGGTCAGCAGCTCAGCAGTTCAAGACCCAACCGTCACCATGTAACAGGGTGAGCTCCAGATACCTGCCCCAGCTCCTGCCAATCTAGCAATTCAAAAGATAGTAAAATTGCAAGTAGAGAAATAGATACTGCAAATTAGGTGGAAAGGAAACAGCGTTCCCTGCACCTTGGCGTATAGTCATGCTGGCCACATGACCACAGAAGCATTTTCTTTGGACAAACATGGCTCCCTTGTCTGTGAATCGGAGATGAGCACAGCCCCCTAGAGTTGGCCACGACTGAGTAGGGGAAACTTTTACCTTATATGAAGAGAACAATAACAAAATACATAAACTATGTCAGGCCCCAAGAATCAAGAAAGATGAGTGAAGTTACTTCTGAGCAGTTCCTTTATTCTTCCTCACCTATAGACAGAAATCTTGCTAAAGCAACTATTTGCATCACTATATATTTGCTAGGGAGGAGCTGTCTTAATGCTCTTCATCCTGACCAAAGTTTCCATGTTTTGCTGCCTCTTTGCTCTCAGGAATGCAGCCCCTCTCTCTTGAGAATCCAAACTACATACCACCACAACAAAGAATGAATGGAGAGGAATCAGAAGAATGAAAAAAGCATGGTTGAATGGAGTACAAAAGGCCTCAAAAAGAGAGAGATGGAAAATCTAACATACAAAAAGCAATAGATGAAGTGTTCTGTGATCATGATGAAAGTAAAAATAATTTGCAAGGATAGAAATGTATGGACAAGTATAATGAATGATATCAGTGTACATTAGATTTAATTATATTAGGTTTTCTTTTATTTTATGCCTTATTCTTTCTTACTCAGTTTCTACACATTATGTAATATTGTTTAGCACAAAAGAGAACAGCAAGATGGGTATGTATAGATGTAAGATGAATCACAGTAATCGGACAGAAGCACCAACTTCAAGGATATGAAAAATCAATAGAATGGAGAACAATGGAGCTAAACATTTCATGGTGGATGGGGGTCGGTGAGATCCTCAAAAAGATTATAGCTTAGTGGCAGATGAGATTGACTTTTTACATTTCTTCATGTCATGGCAGATGAGATTGACTTTTTACATTTCTTCATGTCATATCTCATTTTTCTGTCCAAATTGAACATTCGGTGTAGAACATACATCCCGAATGTAGAACATTTGGTGCAGAACATTTATCAGTTCTCATAGAACTGATAAACATGCAAAAGGTTAAAGTTAAATAAAACATAGTGCAATGACATTTCCCTTGTAGAGGGTCCCAGCTCTGATCTTTGTTTTTTGTAGTTGCAAGGGATCAGGTAGCCCTCAATGAAGCACAGGTCTTTGAACTCTTGGAGTTCAATATTGGGCTCAGTGAACAAACCATAACACAGTTGGGAAAAGTTAGACTTTGGTTTAGAAGGGCAACTCTGGGCAACTAATAAAATCTAATAACATAAAATATATCTTCCAAAGGGTCACCTTTGGAGCAATAAGTAGCAATAAAGGAAATACAATAAAGTAGCAATAGAGGAAATAATAAAATACAAAAAAATGTGTGTTTGCAAATTTCTAAGAGGATGTGGGTAAAATAAAACTCCAAAATAAATGCCTTATATAACTTGGGAACAGTAGAAAAAAGCCAGCTCTGGACATTGGGTATCTTCAAGTATCCAATAATTAAAACTGGCACTAAAGGATTTTTCCAGTTCCTGCTGCCCTGGGCTGAGAATGTTCTATGACTCAACTTCGTTCTTCTCCTTCAAGAAAAAAAAAGCATTAATTGATATTCACTCAGTTTCTGCTTTTAAACCTTAAAAAAATGAGTTGGGAAACTATGCACCAAACTAATTCCATACAATTTATTCTGGAGAGCATGCCCACGGTTCACGGCTTCTACTCCCTGCCTTCTATCATTTAGTCTGCTTTATGCAGGAGTTAGGTTTTGATAGAAGTTATTTGAATTTATAATACCAAAAAAAAGAAGGAAAAAATACCTTCTGCAGGATATGCAAATGACTTGATGCAAATGACTTTGTCTTGTGTGAATAGTATCTTCTTTCCAGTGTTGCGAACTTGTATTGTCAACAGAGTTTCAGATAAAGCTAATTAGTAGGACTTGGTCTGAGCTCTCTGGGAAGGAAGGGAAAGGAATGCAATAGAAATATTTCAAGAATGTTCGGGGAAAGGAATGCAATAGAAATATTTCAAGAATGCCAGTAGAAGAGCATAGGGGATGAGAAAGCAATTTTACTTAAGGTGGTGAGATCTTTCTGACAGCCACCTTGCAAGAATTGTTTTTCTTAGGTTTCTCAAATCTTAGTGCTTATCTCTTTCTTGCATTTTAAGCATCTCCTATAGAGTGCTTCTATGCAAATACATTTCTCGTTGCATTTTAATTTACACGGGGGAAACATAGTGGGGCAAGAGCAATGCTGCTTTGTTTCTAAACAGTTCTCCAATTTTCCAGCATTCCACTGAGCTTGGGAAACATTTGCATTTGATATAAAGAAAGATGAATTTTAAAATATCATAGAGAGAAAGCAAGATATCCTAACAGAAGAGAGGGAGGGATTGTTATACTGGTAAAATGTTGTCACTTGAAGCATTAATGTTAAAAAAAATTAACCTTGAAAACATTATATTTTGACTGGTATATATTTTCTCAGAAGAGCAATATAAAATTCCTTTGCTAAACAAATGACAAGAAATTATTATGTTTTCACGTGAAGATATGAGTTGGTACCTTTTGGAGGTGCCCGAGAATATTAAACAAGGAAGGCTGAACTTATTCAGACATTTACATGGGTATTTTGAATGTGTGGGGTTTACTTCTGAAAAAACGTGCAGAGGATCAGATTTCGTATCCCAAAATATTATATTAGAACTAAGAATATCTGTCATAATCTATGTCCATCTATACAACATATTATATACTATATCATCTTTTTCTAACTTGATACCCTCAGAGTAAGACATTCCAAAATTGTATTTCCCATACATCTGAAGGACACCTGACTGGGTAAGGGTGAATTTAGATTGGAGAAGGCTAGATTCTTTAAAGTGGTTCTATTATGTATGGTCATTGCAAAGACAGCAAATCTCCATTTTGGAGCCATATTTGTCAAATTGCCTTTCCTTTTTTAATACTAGTTTTATTTTAAAAATTACAGTTAAAAAGACAAAAACTAATATAAAGAAAAAATAGTGCAGAAAATAAAAAATAGAATGAAAAATAAGAAAAAAAATAAGAATATAGTCAAGAAAAAGAGAAGAAATATATAAAGAAATGACTTCCCCATTCATTATAACAGGTATAAACAATTTTAGTAACTTATCACCTTCTTTTAAAATATAATAAATTATCTCTTTTTCCTATACCCCATGTCTTATCTATAAATAAATTCTTAAAATCTCATCCATTCTGCCCTGATCAGCAAAAATCCATTACAGGTTACTAGAGATAATATATGTATTTTAACTTTATATTTCTTTTAACAATCTTGATCTCTAATCCCTTCAATTAAGTCCTAGAACTTGATTTTTTTTCATTTTTTCTTTGTCCCTTCTCGCAAATTTCTTCAAAACTTTAACACATCTGTTTTGTAAATCCAAAATAGAAAAGTTATCCAAGTCACTCTTTTGATTTGGTTTTATATATTCCTTTTAATTCTTAAGTCAGCCAGTTTAATTTGTATATCCAGGGTAGCATCTTTTTCCAAATCATTTTTGTAGCCTTTTGTTTTTAAATCCACTTTCAAATCAATCTCTGTTTTGTCTGACAAAGCCTGTTCTTCTTCCATAACATCTTTTAAACACAATCTGTTCATAATGGCAGGCAAAATTAACTTCTGAGTCCATTGTTCACAAATATCCCTCAGTACATCTAATGTTAAAGTACTTTGCTCCATTCTGTAACAGTAAGTCAAATTTAAGTTTCTTCTCCTTTAATTGTAATCTTTACTGTAGTTCCTTCTGGTTCCCTCTGGTGTCCAATGTTCAATGTCTTGTCCTTGCATTTTTAAAGAGAACTCAAAACAACCACACTTTCTCAAAAGGAACACTCTTATAATTAATTTCAAAATCTTATTTCAAATCTATCTTGATCCTAGTCTATTTCCAACTTTCCAAAATCAACATTCTAATCACCTTTTTGCTATTTACTCCATATATATATATGTATATATAAAAGTTGTTAAACCTTTATTTAATTTTTTTGTAAAGGATCAAAGGAGACTCACCTGGTATTGTAAAACTTGTTGATCCAAATGTTCCTGATAGCTGAAAATCAATTAACAATTTCCAAAAATGATTGGAAAAGGAAATACACTCAGTGTCCTTTTGAAGGTGTCAATCATGGTTTGAGCAAAAAGATAGCTATTCCTTCACCTCTCAGAGCTCTTTTTTAAAAAATAATTTTATTAAGAATTATAAATGGAGAGCTTAAAAGTCACTACAAACTATAAAAAATACAAATAGAAAAATATAAAAGAAAGAAAAAGAGTTTGTGAAAACAGGAAAAAAGCAAAAATGGAAGGAAAAAGTAACTTCCCCTTCATTCCAGCATGTAAAAACAATTTTAATAGCTTATCACCATCTTGAAATAAAGCATAATCTTTCTTGTCCCCTAAGCTCATTTCTTAAATAAGGCAAATAAAGTTCAAATCCTACATCAATCAATTTTTGTCAGTGAAGGTACAGTAAGATCAGCCTTTTTAATCTGGTCGAACAAGCCAATCTTAAAATCTTCCCTGATTTTTAACCCCTTCAAAAAGAAGTCCCAGGGGTAATTTGCTGTTCATCTGTGTTTCAAAGCAAAATCCTTCAAAACTTTAACAGATTTCTTTTGTATAAAGAAAGAATAAGTAAATTTATCCTTTGTCACTTCTAAAAAAGTCTTCCAAGTCTTTGCAGAGTTCTTTTGTATATCCAGAAGAAAAAAAATATGCAAATCAGTTTCCTGGTTTAATAACTGTTTATCTTCTTTTGGGAATGAGTCATCCATCAGATCCGTTTGTTTAAATGGATTATTTAAATTTCCCATCAAATTAATTTCATAGATATCCCACTGCAGCTTGTTCTTGGTTTACAACTTTATTAGAACATCCTCTGCTAATTTTATCAAGCATTTGATTCATTCTGTCCAAAAATGTGACTGAAAAGTTTGCACTAAGGATTTCTGCTCCATTTTCCTTAGCCTCCGGCAATAATATCCAGCCATCAAGTTCTGTTTATCATAATAATAATAATAATAAAAACCTAAAGCATTCTCCATTTTCCCATGAGAAAATATCTCCTAAATAATTCAAAACCATAATTCTAAATCCCTGTAGCCACTTAATCTGTTGCAGGTAGCCCTCAAGTTATGACAATAATGGAGCCTGCACATTATGATCACAAGTAGTGATGTTTGTTAAGCAAGGCACCCACATGATATTCTTGCTTAACAACCTCAATCTCTGCTTTCCCAGTTGCAGTCATTAAGCAACTGTACAGACTATTAAATGAAACAGAGTGCCTCGGGTGGGGGAGGCTGCTTCCTGAAGAAGATCCATGGAAAAGATAAGTGGACCAAACTGTAATGGGGAATAATGGGGAGGAGGGTGTGGGTACCAGCAGGGTGGGAAGCAGATCTAAGGCCTTTAGGGACCCAGTGGGGCAGGAAGCAGGCCTAAGGCCTGCAGAGACGCAGTAGGGCAGGACAGGAGGGAAGATAGACGGGGGCACTGCAGCATCCCTGCAACCAGTTGTAAAAGCAGGCAGACTGTCAAGCACTTTTATATATGTGACCACGGAGGTGCTGCAGCAGTTGTAACTTCAGGCAGGGGTAACCCCATCATAATTTCAAATGGTCGCTGAATGAGCAATCTTAAATCAAATTTACCTGAATTAACTTTCCAAAATCCATATACTAAGCACCGTTTTGCTGCATAGTCCAGAAAATCATATATTTTTAAAACCATCCTTTTCACATAAGGAGGCAGAAACTTGCCTAATAAATACAGTCTGATCTCTCCAAGATGCAAAAAAAAACATAATCCCAAAAAGTGATTAAAATAAGATAGAAGGCTTGGCCAAGCTTAATGTTCACATGGCTGCTTTGTGTGTGTTAGTCTGATATAGTCTCAACTCTCAACTATTGGGGCTGACCAAAAAGTGGCAGTTTTTGTGGTCTACTAATAAGGAGTGGCTGTCTGGAGTCACGTGGATGATCTCAACAATCCCTCCTTTGTTCTGGAGGAATTATGTCAACTTGGATCCAGTATCCAGTGGTGATTCCCTTCACAAAAGCTGTCTTCTTTACCAGCAAAAA
>JANHZU010009293.1:11243-24399 GCA_032468055.1 Acrochordus granulatus | reverse complement strand
TGGTTTGGAAATGTTTCTTATCATAACCTGCCTATGTGCTATGAGAGGGGGAGAAGAGATGGGCAGGAGGGGGATGGTCTGGATGGTTGCCATGCAAGGAGGGCTGTGTGTTTGTGTGAAGAGTCGTGGCTGGTGTGAGGGAGATGAGAGGAAGGAGAGGAGGAGGAGGGTGATTCCTTGGAAGGAGAATCTGGAATTTGAATCTTGGGAATTCTTCCTCTTGAACGACTTTCACTAAATTTACGCTTTTTACACAGCAAGAAGAGAAGAACCATCGGCTCCGTTGTGAAATTTCCCATGTGAGCTCATTGCGTGGTGCTCATCTTGCAAGTTTTCACTCATTAACTGAATTAAATTTTATTTAAAAAATTTGCTCGTCTTGCAGAACACTCATTAACCATGGTACTCACAATCTGAGGTTCCACTGTATTATGCATGCTATTTTTAGCTATTCAGATGGGAAAAATTCAACAGGTTAATTTGTTAGCACCACTCTATGAGAAGACCTGAATGAGTATGTGGACTTCCAGATAGTGCCAGAATTGCCCAATCCAACTTCCGTTCTTTTTTAAATATGTTCTGAATAATTTTTGAAACAGAAATAGAGCACAGTTGAGAGATAACCAGCATAGTATACTATAGAATCCCTGGGCTCTCTAGTTTAGTTGTTGCTTGCAGGTGTTTCATTACCTAAATAGGTAACTCTGAGAGTGATTGTGGGGTTTGCTCTCTGTTTATATATAGTAGCTTGTCCTGCCAATTTTGGTGGGGGTGTTGTTCTCTCCCTAGTAAGGAAGGCATTCTCTGTGCAGGAGCAAAAGAGCTGCCTGCTCTTTTTCTCTGAGGGGGCTGTATGGGGCTTGGATCAAACAAAACAAATTTGTTTAGCCAGTTCAGCACAGGAGTTTCTCCCTCCATCCCTGCAGAAAGAAGGACCTTTTCAGCCAGCCTCTTTGAGAGTGAAAGAGTTGCTTTGTTCAATGCCATTGTAATGTCAAACCGTTGTTGAACGAATGGGCAGTTAGCAAAATCTACATGTAAAACATATTGTATGACTAATACATGAAATTAAAAACCTTGATGTACACTGAACAACAGTGTATTGTGCCACCTTGAGTAGAAAAGAGTACCGTTTTGGAAGGGATTCCTGCACAGTGCTGATGTCTGAATCACAGATTGAGAAATGGCAGGTCTGGCAGACTCTTCCTGCTTTGGTCTCTAACCCATGCTAGCCATTCTTTCTTAGTCTCTCAAAGGAAATCAAGTCACTGTGACTTTCTCATTGTAACACATTCTCTTGCTACAGAAAAAAGGAGAAAAGCCTTGGCTGTAAAGAAAGAAGCTGTCAACTTCAAATACACACAATGTTTCCAGTTCTCAGTACATGGCCAAAGACCAAACTTGCCATTGTTTTAATAGGAACCTATGATATCTCATTTATCTGGGCAACCTTTGCACACTCAAAAAAGCCAATCTGAATTCATTAATTAAGGTCCTGTATTTATAAACAATACTCTTATGCAACCTACACAAAGATTTGTAATGCACCAAAGCTTACATACTCATACATATATTAGACTTTAAGGTGCCACAAGATTCAGTATCAGAATTGAAAAATTATGCTTAGCAATGGCATCTCAGGGAAAAGTAGAGAGTAATGTAGAGGTAGATCCCCTGTAGCATTCCAAATGTTAGGCTGAACAACAATTAGGTACTGGAGTATGTCACTTTGCCTACCTATGTACTAACCCTAAGTCAAAAACTGATTATTTTCCAATGAGCAGCCAGTTACTGCTTCTTTCTCCTAAGTGGATAACTGTTGAGTCTTTTTAAATGATGCATTCTATATAATACAGCTGCTTTTTCTCTGTTTCCCTAGGCTTTGCATTATGGGGACCAATAAATAATTTTTCTTTTTCATCTTGCTAGATGATAGAAACAGAATGCTTTAAAGAACTAAACGTATTTGGACCAAATGGTACTATCTCACCAGACCTTAACAAAAACTATCCTCCAGAACCACCAAAGAAAGGATTGCTGCATCGAATATTTAAACGTCAGGTGAGAGTTTCTAAACCTTTCTCAATGCAAATAGATTAATTGAATAAATACTTAATATTTTTTATCAAGTCTCAAAATGTCTGCAAGTTTTGATGGCATATAGCATCTATCACTGTAGACCAGTGACAGATGAAAGGCTGGTGTCCTCAAAGTATGCTGGATTGCAGTTATTCATAATCCCCAGGTAGTATGATGTGAATTATTGGAATTGTAATCCAGTATATCCAGAACACACTGCACAAGGTTTAAAGGAATAGTTATAGATTTACATTTGTTTTTCCCATGTATCAACTGGGACATGGGAAATGAGCAGCTAAACTAAAGGAAGCTATTGAAAGAAATAATAGTTTATTGAAACCCAAGGACCTTTCTCTAGAGTCAGCATGGTCAACAGTGCATTCATTGATGCACTACACTATTAATCCTTTTTAGTTCTGTGCTTTCACCCATTATTTATCATAGATATCAAAAAAGAAATTAGTTGAGTCTCATTCTTTCTTCCCATTGAAGATCATTATTTGTCAAAGAGGTAGGTGTATATGATATCTTGTCTATGCGATAGGCAGAATGTTCTCCTATATATGTTAGGAGAAACTAACTGTCATGAGAACATTTAACAGAGTTTAAATAGATAAGGAAACTATGGATCAAACTGCAGCTGGAAAACTAAAAAGGAAAAAATCCAACTTAAAAAGATTGTCTATATCTAAATTTGCATGTGGGAATGTAATATATAATGCTGAAGAATTGAAGAGATGTAGCAAAGAGGCAAAATCTGGAAAATAGTTTAGAGAAAAGTGAGGCATTTGTCATGGAATTAAAGCTTAGATGACACAAAGGGAAGCAAAAACATGTACAATAGGACGTGTTGCAATTATTTTGTGTTACTCAAGACATTCTGCATATTGTTCAAAGTTACATTTTATCTCTCTTTGAATCTAGAGAAAAGGGGAATTGCTAGAACAGTGAATTAATAAAATTCACTGATATTCATCCAGTTTTGCTTGATTTAATTTTGAGCTCTAGAAGCTATTAGAACTTCCATTGCTTTCAGAAGACACTCAGCCATGGACTGGGACAAGTCGATGGTGAAAGAGTGTTCAAAAAGTAAAACAAACACCTCTTTTTCCTCAGGCCTTAAACCCTGATATATAGTGACTACTGACTAAGAAATGAAACTAGCCATCTAAGGCTGATATAAGGAATCCCTCTTGTACTGAAAGACATAGTTTGAACACATGACAGTGATCATTTGGAAGGAGAAAGGGTTATCTATTTATAAATGGTTAGCAAGGTGGATATGGCTAATCATAAAACATTCAGGTACTAGAAGACGCTAGCCCTACAGTGTCAGGACCAATAAGCAGGCTTGCAAGCCAAGCACTGGTGTGCAGGTGGCCACCATTTGCAAGTTCACCATCAAGTTCTGTGAGTGCTAATGAGTTACTGTATATAAAGTCTAGAGACATTCTTGTAAATTGCCAGAGACTGATGCTTAGCATTATGCATCACGTCAGAGAGTAACATTGCAGGTACCTCAGGAAGTCCAGCTGGCACACACAGAAGTCTTCCCAGGATCCTGGATTGAGAAACTCTTTTAAATGGACAGTTAAAGGTTTGCAGTGTCTCTTTTCTATGGCTAGCTTATTAATCAAAAGGATGTATATTAATAAAATGGATGCATTCTAGAGCATTACAGATAAATAGCTCTGCCTCATGGCAATTGTAGACAGATACATCTAGATAGATCAGGAAAACTAACCTTTTCGCATCTTTCTTCCTTTTTTTTTAATTTCTTCAGCATCAGAACAATTCCAAGAGTTCTCCAAACTCAAAGGCCAATTTAAATCATCACATAAATTCCAATCACATCAATTCAAACTCTACTGGAAGCAGTTAGTTTTTTCTGACTTGTGCATATTACATCCTTCCACTGATAGTGTATCAAGCATCAAGGATGAGAAGAGCCACCCACCATTGAGCTAGAAGATCAACAGTTTCTGAGGAAGGTTTTCCCCTTCTCTGTTCCTTCTTAGGGGAGCTTCCCATTTTATGAAGATATTTACTCTCAGGTCTGTTTTTGGGGGTAGAACTTGAGATCTTATGACTCAACATTGTCTCTGTAGGACACTGCAATAGAAATTGGAGGCTGACAACTTGCATGTATTTAAAATTGCATCCTAACTAGAACTGAACTTTGTCCTTATTATTTTTAAAGAAAGAGTTTTGTAAATTCCTCTATTGTCTCAGTTTACATTTTGTACATTTGTATTTAAATGGAAGTCAAACTTGGGGATGTATATTTTCTGAGCAGCAGCTTGTAAAGCCATGTGTTTTAAGACTTTTTAGTGTTTTTTTTTAAGAAAAACAAAATTATCAATACTTCCAGTCTCAAAATGAGGGTTTTTTGTTTTTGTAAATGTAGAAAATTGTACATATGTTCCTTTTGCTATTGCTTCAGTTGATACTTTTTTTATAACTAACTTCACTTTTGTGTTTTTTGGTTGACGACAACACTGCGGACTAGTGTCTTCCCTTCCCTGTGTTTTGTTAAAAGCCTTGCATTTAATGCAACCTTAGACATACTAAGTTTGGTGTCTCTAGAGCAGTTAAAAGGCTATGTCTGAAGTTCAGGATGTCATGGGACCAGCACTGTTGCTATTTGCACTTTTTTGTAGCTAGCCTTGTGCGTTATTGAGAACTCAAATCTGTTTAAACTCTCACGTCACTTTTCTGTCCCTGGGATGGAATTCTGTAACTATTGCTAGAAAGAGAATGAGCATACAGTCATTTGCTTTCGACATGTAAATCCAACCTTGGTAGCTCCTTTGAAGAAAACAATAAGAGTCTATCCAGATTTCATTATTTCTCAAGTTGTTTTCACCTTTAACCAGGCTTACATAGATCATGGAGAAATGACTCCTGTATGTGTATTGGATCTGCAGAAATGCCCATTTGATTCCTGAGACACCATCTGTTTGCCAATGTATTTGTTGCATCCCAGAACAAGAGTGCAATTGGTGTGGTTGGTGTAGTCTGTATGCCAGCTGGTGCTTCCCAATACTCCTCCTCTTGTGGATGTAGCTTCTTGCACTCTGGATTCTGTTTATAATATAGCAAAAATGAAGAGAGTTCTAAACCTGGAAGCTGAGCTCTTAATGGAGCTTCTGTATGTAACAGAAATTTTTATCTGTCCAATTTCTATTGTTCCAAGAACTTTCAAGATTAGTCTAGAAAAAGTAATAGTTAGAAGTTCTTTAAATATTTTGGCCACTTTCTGGTTCTAAGATATGAATTAATTGCATGGATTCTGTTTCTGATAGAAGAAAGAAAGAGACAATTTCTTGTGTGGACATAATTTATAAATACTCTCTTTTTAAATAATACTTTGCAGTAAGATAGAAAGGACTGTCAATTTTTACTTTAATCACTAGAATTTAAGGAAAATTTAGAGCTTTAAACTGCAGAAATGGAGATTATGTAAACACCAGTAGAAGCTCATATCTGTGTCCAGAATATTACAAACATTGATTTTTAAAAAGTGGGATTTCAGATGGTACAATGTACCTTCATTCTGCATTGTTTATTCCAAGAAGTTACAGTTTCAAATGCTGCATTCAAATGCAGTTTTGAGTATTTCAAATAATAATTTTGAAAGAGATTTATCTCATGTGGCATCTGAATCTATTTTGAATTAATTTTTGTCCTTTTAAATTGAAAAGACATGGGTCCTTCCTCAGGAAACAGGCTATGTTTAACAATGATGAAATGAAATAACTGTGGATTGTAAAATGCTTGTTTTCTGCAGGTGACAGCATTTTGAAGGCAGGGACCTGTTTCTAAGATCTTGGATTCAAAATACATTTTTATAGGATAAATTCAAAAATGTGTTGTTGATATGAAACATGTTGGGTTCTACTTCTCAAGTATTTTAACATGTAACAAAGCATCCTATATCTTTATAAAATATTCCCCATCAATGACAACCAAGGACACCTGATTATGCCATAAAAAAAGAAAGGTGAGAGGTCAACACTAGGTAACCATTTCCTGGGACATTAAAAGCATTTGATTCTTCACCCGTAATCATTCTAATGGCCAAGCATAATCAATAAAGTTTTTGAAAGTTGAAAACAAGACATGAAAATGAAGAGGTAAGGCATATGTTGCTGCCCATGTCAAGATATCCAGCTTTCAAAAGTGTATGTAAATGTGTGTATCTCTGTGTATTCACACATCCACACATGAATTCTCTAATATCTCATATACTCTGAATAAAATTATAATGACCAAGTATAACACCATACTTAAGTTCTGCATGTATAACTTGGTGAGTAATTCTTATTGGAATGTCAGCCCTAGATTTGTCTGTTAGGCTGATATATAAGTATAATAACCTGATGCAAGAGGCTAATATCAGTTAATCGAAATGAAGATTGAGGTAATTTACTCATAAAAGAGAACAGTTGTCTTAGAATTGCTGGTTCTGTAGTCAGAGACGTTAATAAAACTTTTCTCACTAGGTTCTTTGAGAGCAGGTCATTTACCTTTCCAGTAATACAGTAAAAGCAATTTTAAATTTGGGTGATCCATGAAAAAGAAAGATGGTGACCACTCTCAGTAAGGAGCATTTACAGTGTCATTCACTGAAGGCAGGTATTTCATCCATTAACGCTGCTCTTTCTGCCCTTTCAGCTGCTTCTGTCAAAAGGCAGATCGCATCATGGTCTCTTTTCTCCTCCAGCCCCATTTTCCTTCTGTATTTCCTTTTCATTATGATAATGGTCTCCCATTTCCCCAAGCCACTATAGTTGGAATGGTGTTCCAATTATTACAGAAATTAATACAAAAAGAAACTATTACAGAAAGTAATAGGCAAAAGCTTGACACAGTTTTCAGCAAAGAAGATCAAAACTGAGTGAAAAGGTGGAATGAAGCTTGAACTTGGGGTTGGGGGCCAATTTGAGTCTTTTTAAAAAAGACATCCAGAAGCTGTGAATTTTCTTTCAATGGTTTGTTTTCATTATTTGCAATTTCTTAATAATAACAGATACATTACAGCAATAAAAACACAGCTTTGTATAGCACAGGTTTTTTATTTTATATATGTATGTATGTGCGAGGAGGGTGCTATAAGACTCTTAAACTGGAACTCTAGTATTGTTTAAACATTTTTCAATCACAAATGTTCATATATCTAGATTAAATTCTCACCTATTTTAATCAGAATCATGGAATGTGCTAATTTTTCAAGTTGAATTATCCGCCTTTGAATTAAATTATTTTGCAATTATTTATTTTATCTGCCCTTAGTGGTCAAATTATACACAGTAACAAAAATATGAAATTCTGTGAGGCCAAACTGTCATTTGGACAGTTGCTATTTAAGGAACTATTTCTTTTTATTATCTGACTGGGGCATCTGATTAGGTTCCTTTATAAAACCTCAATCATCTCCTTAATAATTTCTAGCAGCCTAGATTTTTGTCTCACAAGGTCTATAATAGGTACCAATCTTTCTATAGTAACCAAGAGTGTAAGCAGTAGGAAGTCTGACATCAGGTGACTTTGTTGATATTAATTTGTACATGAAGAAAGGGATAGAAAATCTACCCATTTATCTTTATTTTTAATTATGTAGGAATATAATTCCATGACCCTCACTCAGAAATTCTAACATGCAGGTGTACCATTTGAATTATCCATCCCCACCTTCTCTATACAGACCTGGCACTTGGATTGGCTGCTGCATAGGAGAACTGGATAATGTGTTGAAAGAGAAGGAATTCTACTTTTTTTTAGCTTAGAATATTTCTTTTGACAGTTGAGCTCCATCTACTATTTACTACGAGCTGCTACTTGGCTTTTTTATATGGACATGCTGGGGATGAACTTGGGATTTTCTGCGTGCAGTATGCTCTACTACTAAATACCTTCCTCCTAATTCAACAATGATAGGGAGCTTATGGTTAGGTGTACCCTCCACCTTGGGATGCTCTTCACAATGAAGCACAATGTCATATATTCAAAGAAAACAGATCAAAAAGGTTCCTTATTTTTTACCAAATATGGATAAGTTGTTGGAAGAGCAATATTTCTTGGGTGCTTGGTGTGAGGTTCTCCTCCTCCTCTTTTGCACATGCAAAACTAGACACAACTTGCAGCCTGATTCCACATGCAGCTTGACTTTGCCAGGATTGAACACCAATATAAAAATGTCAAAACTGCATCATTCAGATGTATCTAAAACCAGGTGATACTCCATCTCTGGGCGTTGCAACAATTATTCGGCATGTCTGACTCAAAGTACCATACGTTGAGGATCAAAACAAAGCTAAGTATTAAAAGTTTTTATTTCTGCTTGTGCCATAACCTGTAATGCTAAAGGGATTCTTGTTTCTTTTTAATCTCTACAAATCTCTACCAAAAAAAGTGGATATTAGTTGAGAGTTGCATTTCTGAGGAATTGTTAATGACTGTAGCAGACCCTTGATTAAAATAGTGAGATCTGTATTAATAGTATACTTAACACTAAACTTTTAAAAAATTACATTTGCACACTGTGGATTCAATTTTAAAAACATACTCGGATGTCAATATTTTAAAGCACTTGTTATATTGTAGTCTGCAAAATAAACTTTGCTTCTCACACATTTTTTTGTAAATTAACAAATTATACATTTATCAGTGGAAACAAATGTTCTCAAATAGAAAAATTAGTGTTTGTTGATATTGTAAAATAATCATGATGATAATTCTAGTATCCAAAGGATTTCATTGTTATTCAGGGAGGGTTTTTTAATTGTTGGATGAAAAACATTTTTATTTTGTGGTTGTTACCAAAACTATGGCTTCTGTATTTTCTGGCTGCTTGAATTCTTGTACATGTCTAATAATATTGCAGTGCTGCTGTATCTAGATCAAACCACTGTTTTATTTGGGAATTTTTTTTTAGGAAAAAAAATAAATTCCTTTATTTAAATATATGTCAAGTGTTTCTTCTTATTCATATTCCATAACATCCCTTTTAGTAGATACACAACTAAGCTGGATCCTCCTCGCAGTTAACCATGTTGCTGCTAAATTAACTTCTACAGCTTTCATGAAGATTACTGCTTTATAATTGAATCTAAATTACTTCACAAACTTGTTTGCTCACAGGTTCTGTCTATTATAAAAAGTGTTATTTTTTTTTACCTGCTAAAAAGCAGTAGATGAAACTACGACAAAGTAGATAAACATAATCGTTTCAAAGGCAGAAAATTAAGTTTGGATAAGTTGTTGATTATAGGTGTTGAAAGGTTCTCCGTTATTTTTCTGTAAAGTCAGAAGGGGAGCATTCCTCACTGCTCTGAAGAAAGAAAGGGCAGGGGTTGGGATTGATGGCAAAGAGCCTGCAGAGAAAGAACCTGCTGGGTAACCTTCATCAGGCCTGTGTACTGAATACAAACTCACATAGGCAACTTTCCATGCTGCCAGGTTGCAACTCAACTCATTGTCCAGGCACAGAAGAGAGCTGGTTCCTCACACTGTAAAGCCTTACTCGGGAGAAAGGAAGGAGCCAGAGGCTACTCAAGAAGTTGCTTACATGCTCACAGCCAAGGCTGTAAGGCTGGTTGAAATTGTTGGCAAGACTGCAAAAGAACAAGCCTCAAACTGCTGCTGCTGCTGCTAGATCCATGTATTTTCTTGATTAGGATTTTTGTAAGTTACTTTGGTTTCTTGGTTTGGGCTGTTGAAGGTCCAGAGTCTGTTTTGATGGTCAGCGCCCATCCTGAATGTTCAAGAGCAGGGGAGGATAAACTTCCCAGGCTCTCTACATCTTCGAAGAGTCCAGTATTTGCACTAGCCCCAGTATTAATTGGGTCGATCCACAACACGACTGAGGATGCATTTTAACTTCAACCTAACCGTTGTGGTTGGAGCTAAAACTAAACTTCTCTTACTCTTGTACTGACTTGGATTTCTTATTTGTATGACACATTTGTGCTATGAATAACCTGGATAAAAGGATTGTCTGAATCCAGATAGCCTGTTACTCAGGTGAAATTACTTCTCGTCACTCAGACCTCAAGCTCTATACTCTGCAATATTAATACATTATCATTGTTTATCCATTCATATCATTTGAGAGGTTTATTATTCTAAAACAACACAATCTGCCAATGAAATTTTATGTAATCTAACTAGAATTAATTGCCATCTGTACAGTTGTAATTTCATAGGCTCTGCAGGTTTTTAAATTTAAAAAAATGCCATTTCCTGTGCATCTCTAACTTTTACTGTAACCATTAGTCCTTTTATTGTAACCATTAGCCCTTGAATATTCTTACTATTATTGATCCAAATGAGCTACATCCATGTAGGTAAATCTTCCCAGCCTCTCATTGTGACTCATCATTTCATTTCCTAAATGACAAGTATTGCACAAAATCTTATTTAATGTCAGAAGAAACTTATACAGCTGATGAGAAGGGAGAGGGAAGGAGGGAGGGAGGAAATCAGATTAATTCCACATGTGGCAGATGGAAATATTCTCATTAAGCAATCAAGATATTAATGATACTGCTCAGTTTTTCATCTTACACAGAATAATAATTAATTACAAAATAGCAGTTGATATGGTGGCTTTTATAAGTGGAAACATAAACTAAATGGCTTCACTCACTACAAAATAGAACTTGGTGTCAATACAAAAATACCTTTTACTGAGCCCCACAAATCCAAGCCTGTTAACTGTAATTGTGTTACCTTTATCATTAAAACATATTTCCACTTCTTCACTTCCATTCCTTGCTGAACCTGAGCCTCTTTGTATGACAACACCAACATACTCCCAGTTATGAGATAGTGATGGTGCTCCTAAAAAGGTGTCATTTACACAGAAATCTCAAAAGTCAGGGTATAATGAGGTTCCATTTTATTTAGAGGGATAGGCTTTGTTTCTGATCCCACATAGTCCACTTATTTTACTATTATTTCATAAAGTAGAAAGACAAAAAAAACACATCTGATTCTACTGTAAACCTCTGTCCTGTTTAATGTGACAGGTTACTGTTTGTGCATTGACTGCAATTCCTTTATATTCAGAAATAAAAATACAAATATAAAAGAAATATAGATTATGTTAAGATGTTGGCTCCCTTTTAACTCTGAGAAGTAGGAGGAAGAATCATACATAGATTTTGAACAGGGAATGAAAAACCTTCATCTTTATTATAGCAGTTGAATCACAGTTGGATACAAAGAGAAAAGTTACTTGATGGGCATCCCTCACCATCTATGGGTTGATACCTTTAGTGACAAGAAATATTGAATTTAGGAGAGCTTCTTACTAAGATAGTTTTTACTATTGTAATTCTCATATATTCCAGTCAAACATTTAATAGAGCAATTATACCACCATGACATTCTATTTCCTTCTGTAAGGATAAAATTGATGTGTGCCCAATTATATCTCACATTAGAGTAGCATATTGATGATCTCTGGACGAAAGCCATATGCACAGCTCAGACGAGTGAATGAGAAACTCAGAGTGTTCTTACCAGAGAAAGCTGACTTTTCCTGGGATGAAGTGATAAAGAAAGACTGTGGAGGATCTGGCATTACGTATGTTTTTATTCAGATTCCTTCTAGAGAATTTACATGTTTATAAACATTCTGCTGAGTTTGCTCTAAAGTTGTGCTAAACATATTATGACTTTAAAGAATGGGGTAAGACATATAACTGCCAATTTTTAAAAAAAGTTGTTTTGCATCATCGTTATGTTGATCAGTTAAATTCAGTGGGCTAGTCCCATTGTTACCAAAGAAAACAGTTTGCAGAAATATTTGAATGCAGAGAATGTATATGTGCAGGTAAAAGGTAAAGGTTTCTTCTTTCAGTCATGTTCAACTTTAGGGGGCAGCGCTCATCTCTGTTTCCCAACTGAAGAGCCAGCATTTGTCTGAAGACAGTTCCGTGGTCATGTGGCTGGCATGACAATACACTGAGGCACATGGACGCTGTTACCTTCTCACCCTGGTGGTGCCTAAAAACTTTTCATTTTTACATACTTTCGAACTGCTAGGTTGGCAGGAGCTAAGTACACAACAGGAGCTCACCCCATTACACAGCAGCTCTTGGGTCTCAAATTTGAGTTGCTGACCTGGCTAACAAGCCCAGCATCTTAACCACTTGTGCACCAATCACCACATATATGCAGATGGTACTGCAAATATATAAAATCACTTATTGTACTAAATTGATGGCAAAAAGTACCTGAATTGGCTGATCTCTTAAAACTTAAGTAGGATCAGCTTTGGGGAATACTTTCAAAGAAACCACCAAGAACTTCAGGATTGTAAACTGGATTGAAATGTTGGACCAGAATCCCAGAAGAAGAAGGTACTTGAAAACACATCTGCCTTGCTGCTACAGCCTTTATCAGCTATATTTGATAAGTTGAACATTTTGGTTGACAGTGAGTGCTTAGTGGTTTTGTATGGTTCAACAAAATTACAATATTGTCTGCTCCACTTGTATCACGCTATCAAAATCAGGCATATTATACAACAGTCAAATACACTTCAGTCTTAATTTACCAACACTCTTCTCACACAAAAGGTCCTCTAGTTTGCAAAATAAAACAGCAAAGTTCTTATTTAGAAAGACACCTCATCCAAAACCTATGTCCAAGACCAGAAAGCCAGTTCTATGCAACTGTTTATTGATTCATCTAATCAACATCTTTTAAGCTGTGGTTTATTTTTTCTTTTGTAAATGAAATATAAGACATCCCTTGGCTTTTAGAATCACAGTCCTTCAACAGAGAAAAGCTTCAGAATAGAAGTGTCAGAAGTTGCATCTTTCTTGGAAGTCAACCTATGTGATTATGCCCAAAAGTTATTAAAAATGTAATGTTTTAAAAGCCTGCAAAGTAGTACTCCCAGTTGGTACTTCCAGCTGTGAATTACTTCAGTTAACAAAATTCCCAGCCAGCAAGTCCAGGGGATAGACCCATGATGAGTTGACTTGGATTGAATTCATTTCATGGTCCGATGCATCCAGAGGTCACCAGGTTGGGGCAAGTGGCTGCAAAAAGGGACATACGG
>JANHZU010009293.1:0-10950 GCA_032468055.1 Acrochordus granulatus | reverse complement strand
CAAAAAGGGACATACGGTTAAGCAGAAATGAGTGTAAAGGCAGGCAACTGCCAATCAGGTGAATTATGTTTAATGGATAAGGAAATAAAAGTAAGCAAAACAAATAAAGTCCATGGCTAATCACCATCTAGTATATCATATGCCAACTACTGGCATAGCTGCAGCCAAGTATGATAATATGGTGACCATTTCAAGTTCTATAACTCCCATATAATTTCAAATAATCCCCTGTAGCCAGTTAGGGATGGGAGCTATATATTATAAGCTGTTTATTATATAAAACTGCTTCATCTATTACCATCAATGTATACTCTCAGATAAAATATGTGGGTCCCAAGCATAGTCTTATGGAATTATTTTTCTGCTTTGACAGAGGTCAGCCATGCAGTTCAAATCAGAGCCAGCAAGCTGATTGGGAATTGTAGAAATTGTAGTTCCATATATCTGGTGTATTCAGGTTGGATAATGAAAAGAGATGGGCTGGGAATGCATGAACTTGAATTCAGTATCTTCAGATTATCTTGGCTAGTCAATTATTGGGATCCTATATTAGACAGAACCAAATATGATTTGTTTGGTTTTGTCTTAGCAAGTTAATGAACCCAGTCTTAAAAAAGAATAGTTAAATACCCAATTGCTTGTGGGATTTGGGTTAATGTATGTATGGATCCATGATTTTCTAACCATGGTTTATGGCATAGCACATGGGTCAAGTCAATTATTGATAATTTTTAATAAACTATGTTTAAACAAATTATGGCTTAGCAAGCTGTGTGAGCACAATCACGAAAATTTAACTTGATCTATCTCAAGTTAAATTAGTTAATGACCTATCTCAAGCAAAGATAAATCGAGAGAAGGCAAAATCTGGATATTATACCCTGAACTATATAAAGAAATAAAAGAATGAACATGAAATACCAGTTAAACCATAACCAGATCTCAGAAGATGCACACTTGATTTCATGAACTGTCTTTTTTTCCCCTCAGTCATATACCATGTCATGTCTCATAATGCAATATTTCCTTTTGTGTAGTACATATACTTTATAAAATACTTTATTAAATCCCAGTTTTGATTTTTTAAAATCATAATAAAAACAATCAGATTTATATGTAGGCTTTATTCTCATTCTGCTAGTCTCCCATATCATGTATTATGCTTAAGATAACACTGAACTTACCATCATCAAAGAAACATTCTCAAAGGAGGCCTGAAAACTCTTCATCTTGGTAGTATGTATATAATACATGGATAATTCATTGTTCTAGGCATTTATTTTTCAAAAAAGTGCTAAAATGCTGATATGAATCAATACATCAAGATTTTCATCAGTAAAATTAAAAAAGTGTCACAATGATTTTCTGGAAAAGATGGCTTTTTAATCATTAAAGGACTCAAGAGGTTAGCTACAAAAATAGAAAAATAGATTTGAAAGCTATTAATTCTCCTTTTTCTAAAAAGAAACTTTCAAGTTTAATGTTCAAAAGATCAGACAGCGCAATCTAGACCATACTTGTGCATAATTAAGTGTTGTTATGAAAACATATCTGAAAGAATTATAGTTTCAGAGACTCCTTTCAAGCAAACTACACCATATGTTCTTTGCTAAAGCCAAATCACCAAATAAAATAGAACGTGGAGAAGTGTGGAAGGTTTGTCTAAGGAACGTTGCATATGATAAACCAAAAGAGTAATTCTGAATTCTCCTCCTCCCTATTCATTTTAAAACATTTAGTTTGTTTCTTAGTAGCTTTTAAGTGGAAACAACTCCACTAAATTCAGCAAAGAAAAACCCACTTTGAAATGGGTGATTGCAGTAGGCAGGATGAATGGCTAATTTGGTGACAGATAAGAAGTGTGCTGATAGCATGCTCATTCTTCAGGGACAGGCACTGAATATGAAGAGCGTTTTTATTAACGTATTTGCTATATTGATGACTTTTAAGGTTTCTTTGTCTGCCTAGTTCCTGCCACCCTAGCAGTTTAAAAGCATGTAGAAATGCAAATGTGATAAATAAGTACCATCCCTTCTGATGGGAAAGGTAACAGTGACCGTGAGCCTTTGGTATCTAGTCATGCCAGCCACATGACCATGGAAGCATCTTCAGACAACTACTTTCTGGCTCTTCAGCTAGAAAAGAGTGATGAGAACCATCCCCTAGAGTTGGCCACAACTGGCAGGGTGACCCTTTATCTTTTACTTGCTATATTAATAACTTCCATGGTTTCTTTGTACATTGATTCTTAGCCCAAATTGCTTTATTGAATTGTAGGGGTAACATAAGAAAACTCTTACAGAAAGAATAGCTATAAATAAAATAGATAAGTTCCTTATTGCTATGTAGTCCATGCCAGTTTTATCGATTCAGAGCTGGGCTCTGGAGTAAAAACTGCTTGAATAATTAGCATTCTGTATCACAAAGTATGTGGACCTTCCAATTAGTAATTAATTACACCTAATTCTATAGTTTTGATATAATAAAAGGATGGATGATGGTTCTGATGAAGAAAGTCAAACTGATAAGGCAATCATACGGAAAACAAGCAGTCATGATACGGCTGCCTCAGCCCAAACTGAAATATAAGTGTCATCTAACTAAAGACATGGATAACTATGTTTGCCCTTCCTGACTTTACTGTGACTATGAGGCTGAAAGCTGCCTAGCATCTCATCTCTGAGACTGTGCGGCAATTTTGTCTGTAGAGTGCTGTGCAACTAAGCTTTCATACAACAGGATTAACTCCGGAAGTTATCTCTGGAAGAACAAATTTCTAGAAGGATGTTTCTCTCCCCATGTCTCATCTTCCTTTCCAATAAAACAATCCATTTAATTCTGATTAGAGGACTGAAATAATTATCTTACTTTTCATTGTGGGAGTTATTTTGAAAGCAACATCTTGAATGGGAGCAAGAGATCCACCAGGGACAAGATAAGTATATTGAGATGTGAAGCGTGTTGAAGCAGATGATTATAATCATAATCAATCCCTACCATTGGACAATATGTATCTAAGGGACCAGAACAGCGCATTAGTCTATCATATCTACATTAACAGCACTGCTACAGGCCCCACAAAAGCTTAGAGATGCTTTCACAAGCACTTCCTCTAATGTGATATTTGTCATCCTCTGCTAGTAATGCCCCTATGGATTTTCTGTAAGACAAATAGGTGAAACTTTATGCAAAATATTAATGGACACAGTTTGATATCAGGACTCAGAACAAGAACAAAGCAAAATCAAAGCATTTCAATCTGCCAGGATAATTCATTACAGATTTCATACCCACTTTAGAAAAAAAAGAAACTTTACCAGCACAAATGAGTGAAAGGTTGCTGAAATCACAAAGAATTCTAGGCTATCTCAGAAGGTTTCAATAAACATACCTACTTTTGCATAATTAGCCTGTCTTCCCCTCCCTCCCACTTCATCCTAATTTAAATCCTGTATTAATTTGGTCACTCAATGCATCTGATGAGGTGATGTTTATGACTCACAAATGTTTATGCCTTCTAATAAAATGTGTTAGAAAATGTGCTACCAGACTCCTGATTTTTTTGCTTACAATCAAGTATTAAATAGGCCTGACCATGTTTAGTTTCTAAGCCCAGATGAGCCTTATATGAAGCTTTTATTTACTGTAGCTTGGCTCTGTTATTTCTATCATCTAGTTTCTTTGTTCAATTTTTTTTGTAATGCAGTGAGTCATTGCTTTTTGAGAGAAATCAGGGTTTACAACAAGATTGAGATTAGAGAGTCTTTTGCTCATAACATCATAGTTTGTTGTATCGCTTGTTGCCATCCCTCTGCAGTCAAGTTTTGACCCATCTCTCTTCCTACTCTACCTCATTTTGCATGTCTCTTTGTCTTTATTAGGCAATTAATGGTTTTAGCAGTTCACACAGATGAGGCTTATTTACAAATGCTGTTTCACAAAGTGAATAGTAACTAATAGCGGAAAATGAGGATCAGAGCTCAGATGGGGCAGATTCCTACAAGATAATAATTTGTTGAAAAAATGAAATGGTTATCTGCATTTGTAGCTGTTTTGCATTTGTAGAATTTGAAATGATTGTATCTACAGCAGAGGAACTGCTTGAAGTTCCTCTGCTATAGATACGAGGATACAGTTCCTCCTTTTTCAGAGGAACTGAAAAAAGAAAATTAAAAACTAGCCTTCTTAACACTTTATTAGACTTCTTCTTGATTAAATGTGAGGATTTTGGCCTTTGTGGAAGTGACATATAAAATAATCATAATGCCCCCTTTCTCCAAGAATGACAGCAATTCCATTCCTTCTTGCTGGTGGGAGGTCATCTTCATATTATATTCCCTCTTACATCAAACCATAGTACAAGTATGCCCTGGTGACATCTTTTTTCTTCCTTCCCCTTGACAAAGTCTTCTGCTGATCCACATCTGATCATTGAGGCAGGCCTAAGTTGTCCTGGTGTTAAAATTGTTTTCCTCATCTCCAAGAGCAGCCTTGAGATGTATAAAATCTGCTAATATGTCTTATGCTTGGAACTTGGAAGAATTTCAGGTGTCTCATAGGTAATGGAGGCAAGCTAAGGATCACAAGTGGAGTAGCAAACTTTATGCCAATATAGTTTTATTTTGGCCCAAGGATAAGTAGATAGCTCTTTAACTCGGCAATGAGGAAAAATAATTTCTTGAATGGTAGTAGAAAGGGTCTCCCTCCCTCCCTCCATTTATCTACTAACCAGAAGTGAAATATACACTGGATATGAAATGTGCACAGGAATTCTTGCCAAAAGTGTTGTAGTCCATTATATTTTACTTTTTCAAGAAAGGCAAGTGCCTATTACTTTATTGCACAGAATGCTGGTACAATTTGATAACGTGTATAGATATAGATGTACTTACACATCCTATGGAGACTCTATTTTTTTTTGTTCAATAGTGCCAATTCTCAGAGACTGCCTGGATTTCTTGCAGTTTTCTTGGCAAGTTTTTCAGTGGTTTGCCATTGCATCCTTCCTAGGGCTGAGAAAAAGAAACTGGCCCAAGACACCCCAGCTGGCTTTGTACCTAAGACAGGACTAGAACTCACATCTCCCAGTTTTTAGCCCAATGCCTTACCCACTACACCAAATTAGCTCTCTGGCAATTTCAGCAAAGAAATGCAGTTAACTAATGCTGGCATACTTTTGTAGAAGTTTCTAATTATCCCTGATTTTGAATCCTCACACCATCCACAATCCTCTGCTTGAATTTCAGTGGGATAAGAGACATTATTGGACTGGGGAGCAAGAGAAAAACAATTGTTCTGACTTGCATTAGAAGATGTACTTCATTAAAGGGTCACAATGTATCCTTCATATAATACTGAACTTTAGTTCTGAGTAGCTCAGCCAGTAGGGCCAATAATAACATTTGTTGGCAGTTATAGTATAGGAATATTTGGAGAACCATAGGTTGTCTACCTGTTGCCAAGACAAAGCTATTATTGGATACTGCACAACATGGAGGTTTTACAAGCAATATTAATTCTTTGTATTTAAGTCTCACTACAGTATAGCACATGCAATTTACCTCCAGGAATTTCAAAAGTGAAATCTTCACTGGGTGGAGGGTAAAACTATGCCAATAAAAACCAGGTAGTTAGGCTGCCAAGTATGAATAGGCTTCAGAAAAAAATATACAGACATACAAATCCTGTTTCCATTCTGGTGCTAGTGTTTACACGAGGAAGTATATTCTATTGTTGATATAGCATGTAGATAGGATACTTCCTAAACTAAATTAAAATGAACTACAGATTCTGCATTGTTAAAACAAAAGAAAAACTGCAATCAGTCCCCACATGCCCTTCCTGCCCCAGTTATGCATTCCTGAAAATGATTCAGCAAACTGCAAACTGCAGGATACATTTGCCTTTTCTCACCACCAAGATCTGCTTGTATACACACCACCCAACCTACCCTGTGTGACCCTTGAGCAGATCTATTCCAGTTTCATGGAGGTGGAGTGCCACCTGCCGACTATATTTTGCTGTAACTACAGATACTTAAGAATACACATTTCTTACTTTTAGATATGATTGTGTCTGGTTGTGCAGTCTGCCAGATGTGTAGACTGGATTTGGCATCTTTATCCACCTATTTAGTCCTTCCCAAGGCCCTGAGATGCTGTTTGATGGTATTAAAGGCATCATTGCAAGATGTAAGCTGTGCCAAGTAAGGGTCCTTTTGCAATTGACTGATGGGGATTTTGCCAGTGCCGATGGTGTTCAAGTGATGGTCCAGATGAGCTAGGGGCCTATATTACTGGTACTATTTTTGCCTTCTTTTGTCACAGTTGTTCTACTTCTATTTGCAGGTCATTATATTTTGTGATTTTCTCTGGTTCTTTTGCTTTTATTCTGCTGTCTCCAGGTATCGCAAGGCCCACTATCCAGCCTATTTTTGTCTTTCTGGTCAACAATTATTAAATCTGGAGTATTATGTAGCAGGTGTTTGATGAATTCTAAAATCTTCTTCATCTTCCATTATTTTGTCTATTTTGTGGTCCCATCAGTTCTTGCTTACAGGCAAATGGTATTTCTTGCAGACCTTCCAGTGCATCATTGTTGCTACTTTGTCATGCCATTGTTTGTAGTCAGGCTGAAATCTTCTTGCAGCAATTAACTAGATGGTCAGTTTCTTCAGCTTCTTTGCAGAGACAGCATTTGTTGTCTGTTGCTGTCTTTTCAATTCTAGCTTTATATACATTTGTGCTTAATCTTGTGCAGCCAGACTTAGCCTCTCTATCTCTCATCACCTTTCCTGCTCTTAGCCATTGTCAGGTCTTGTTGTTGTCTGTTTTGCCTGCTAGGTTTTTATGTATTGCCCATGTAATACTTTTCCTTGACATATTTCTTTTCTATTCTTTATGTTGTCTTTCTTATAGGCTAGTTTGGTCTCACTGTGTTGGTATGAACCAGATATACTCTTTAGTAAGCCTTCATAGTGTACTAGCTTCAGTGCATCTTTTTAACAATCCTTCAAATATTCTTCCAATGCCATTTTTATTTCTTCAACTGTCTGGTGTACTTGCAATATGCCATGTCCATCTATTATTTGGTAAACAATGTCTGTCAACATCACTGAATAAATTAAGGGCATGGTTTATTGTTATTTTTCTGATATTCCTATCCAAGGCTCCTATTTCAACTTGAATCCAGTTCACCAGACAATTAACTGTCCAGGTGTTAACTGCCTTGATGGTATTTCCACCTACAAGTTAGGACTAGGATCTTCACTGGTGCATTCAGTACTAACCTTCCTCATGACTTCAGAGTGCTTGATGTTGTTAGCCTAAAGGATGCCCAGGTTCTTGTTATGATCTTCATCAGATTCTTGATCTTATTTCCATGAGGCATATTGATTCCTTCAGATTTCACTAATTTTTCCCTGTAGATAGTGAGGGTTGCACATTTATCCAGTTCAAATTTCATTGCAGCATCTTGGCTGCATATTCAGAAAATATGGATCAGCAATTGAATTTCAGATGGTGTTTTTTCATACAGCTTCAGATTCAGAACAGGAAGTGGAAGAGCCTGGCTGATCTTTTTGATGTTTGATAGCCATGGCCTGATTTATTCAACATTGTTAACAGAAGAATCCAAGCAATTACAAATAGTAATGGTAGTAATGAATCTCCTTGAAAGATTCCTCTTTTGATGTTAGCCTCTCCTAGTTTATCACCATTGACCAGTCTTCGGTTGTCCCATTAATCCTTGCATAAAGTTTCTGATATTTCTATTGACTCCTGTTACTTCTAGGCATTTAATTACCCAGCCATGTGGCAGGGAATTGAACACTATCTTGTAATAAATCCAAGCTATATTCAGGTTGGTCTTCTTTCTGGTGTTTGTCCTTGTATTTGGGTGATATTTCTTGATCAAGTATTCTGTGGTCTTCTTGTTCTTCAGCTTCTTTTCTTTCCTCTGTTCTAGCTAGCTTGCATCTAATGTTAGCATACTGATCTTATTTTCCAACCTGATCTTATATTTTGGTGATGCAACATTTGGCTTTTTTTCTTGTTTTGCATCCAAGATCTTCAGTTATAACTGCAGCTGTGCTGTAATATCAGTTGATTTGTTACTTGGAGTCAGCTGGTGCTTATAGTTGATATTTCAGTACTGGCATCTTTTAATAATTGTACTTTTTTTTGTAACAAGCTTCAATACAGACAACCTATTCTGTTGTTTTTGTGCTGTTTTAGATGCTCAGAAATAGCTCAGTTACAAAGTATGTGCTTTATTTACAAAAGACCCTATAATTTTTGTGGAAGTGTTCTTAATCTGGCATTCTTCAAATGTATTGGATGATAATTCTCATTATTTCCAGCTAACATCTCTCAGCTATCAAGTTATACTGAATTAAATGGTCTGATTGAACATGAAAAAACTTAGCTTTTTTTCTGTCCCTAAATTAACTTACCAAGTTTCAACATAAAAAATGATTATAATATGGAACACAGACTTATGTTCAAGTAGTTTTTAAAAAGGAACAATTATTTGCTTCTTCTCATATTTCAAGCTCTCCCAAAATCTGTCAACTCTCAATATGGCTGTAAAATTTAGATCAGTGCAGGAAGTTGCTCCTAATATTCTTTGCCATTCTTATAAATTAGTATTTTTCCAATTTGGCAACTTAAAAAAGTGAGAATTTCAAGTCACAAAATTCCCCAACCAGTCCTCACATCTTAAAGTTGCCAGGTTTGAAAACCACTATTGTAAATCACAGGGACCCTGAAATGTGGCTAAGGCCTTTTGATAAGCCAACATCTCTTTGCAGTAAAATATTTTATTTTTTTCGGGACTGGGCTTCTGTGCCGTAAAAATATTATAAATAGCAAAAACATTGCATGTTTAACCTGGCATGATTTTTTGTGATGTATTCAAATTCAGAGCATGTTGAATGCAATGTCTGCCAGCATTTTTTTCCTTTCTTTTTTCGCATGTGGACAGCAATATCCCTGCTCAATTCCTCTTACCAAATATATAAATGTTTATATTAGATTAGTACAAAAACTTCATGGCCCTGTACTAGTCAAGGTGATTGCTTTTCAAGATGTATCACAAAATCTGTTGTAGGTGGTGAGAAGTGAGCTGCTATGTAAACGCAGTGAAATACGCCTATGGGAATGACTCCTCTGGATATAGAAATGTTATTTTGAAATACTCTGACATGCAAGTTTTTACTAAAATCATAAATTACCTACACTTAACATTAAAAAGTAATTTTTGAAATCAAGCATCAAAGCAACAAAGTTTGCAAAAATAGATTAATAGTTGTTGCAAAACCTAGATTCTGTTATATCCTTGGTTCAGACCCAGAAAATGTATGTGTTGGGGGTGGGAGGTAGGGAGAGGTTCAAGTTTGCAGCCTAAGCGCCTCAGTTTCAAACCATAATTTTCTTTCTGGTTTTCTTCCTATTCTGGATGAACAAAGGAAAAACAACTGAATTCTGAATAAAATATCTGAGCACCACATCTGAACTCAGGAATTATTTTTGTCCCAGAGAAATCAGCAAAATAACCACAGGAATGGTATCATCCTTGTAGAGCTTGGCTTCACTTCTGTGTACAATTCATCTTCAGTTATTATTTACTTGCCGCAGTTGTATAAGCAACCATTAACATAAATTTCCTGGAAAGGTCACAGAGCAATATTTTCTCTGTATACATTTTTTGGTCTAACAACTGCACTTAGTTTGTGCCCAGGATTGCTAGTTTATTTGGGAAGCAAATTGGTGGATGAAGAGTCTCCTTTGAGGAGTAGAATGAACAAAGTGGTATTTTGCAACTATATGATTTTTGTGTTTTAAATTTATACTGTGTATATCCCACTGTCCAGTTTTGAAGTCTTCTAGAGTGGTTTACATATTAAAACAAAATGGTTATCTGCAAATCAGGACAGAATGAAGGGAAAATGAATAGGGGATGACAAGGAAAATTAGCTCAGTTGAATGAGAAACTGAGATCCAGTTCCAAAATCCAGTTTTGCTCATTGAAGTGTTTAGAATAGCTGCTTCCTCGGAGATGAAGTGCCCAATCTACTGTATGAAATTAATATAAAAATGACCTGTCACCAGAATTTGCCCTTGGGGGCTTTGTTGGAAATGCTGAATTTTTCCCATAAAGAGGTGAATATAGATGGGTTTATTAATGTTACAAGGTCACAAGAATTTCTGCATCTGTCCACCTGCACTCCCCAGATAAGGCTAACGGGCTTCACAAGGGGTTGGACTTTGGCATCTGTATGTGTGTAGAGACTCAAGGCTGATCCCCCTCTTAATCCCTGACTCTCCCTTCCTTCTTCCACACCAATATTAATAAAATTTCAGTTTGATAAGCCGTTCTCAAAGACACATGAACAGCTAAGGCAAATCTAAGTGTTTTCTAGTATTTAATGTCTGTTATTGTAGCTTTCCGCCATGTTACTTCTATATTATTACTTTTTGAACTTCCCAAAATAATCCTAAAGTTATGTCAGTGCAAACAGAAAAAAGACAGATCATAAATTAGAGTGTTTCACCTGTTAATGCTGATGTGCTTTTAATTCTTTACCTGCTCAATTTGGCAAAGGATTCTTTTTAATATTTTTTTTACCAAGTATGATTGAGGCTTCATTTGGCTATCTGGATTTCTTAAAATTTATATAGACTAATATGATTAACTGTAATCTTCAGTAACTCTAACTCATCATTTAATCAAGTTGATTAATTTGACCCAACACATCTTAATTGATGGCAGTGCTACCACATATTTATTAAAGTCAATGTGATTCTGCAGCATTTTAGACTTGAATCAAGGAATTTAAAGTTATGTCTTGCAATTTGAATAACAAGTTATTACAATGTCTGTGAAGACTCTCACTCGTCCAGGGTAATTGCATCGCAACAAAAGTTTAAAAAGCAGGCATCTGGACTGGAT
>JANHZU010009290.1:24725-35582 GCA_032468055.1 Acrochordus granulatus | reverse complement strand
AATGCGCAGGGAGGACTCATTGGAAAAGACTGTGATGCTGGGAAGGATTGAAGGGAAGAGGAGGAGGGGATGGCAGAAGGTGAGATGGATAGATAGCATAGTCAGTGTGATGGGCGTGAGCTTGGGAAGACTCCAGGAGGCAGTGCAAGACAGGAGGGCCTGGCATAATGTAGTCCATGGAGTCGCGAAGAGTCGGACACGACTGCGTGACTGAACAACATCTTTTTCCTAGTTGTAAAGTACGGCTGTGAGGGTTGAACCATAAAGAAGGCTTTACATCAAAAAAATTGATGCCTTCAAATTGTAGTCCTGGAGAAGACTCTTGTGAGTCCCTTGGACTGCAAGCAGATCAAACCAGACAATCCTTCACAAAATCAACCCTGATTGCTTCTTGGAATGACAGATACTGAAGCTGAAGCTCTCATACTATGGCCACCTAATATGAAGAGAGGACTCATTGGAAAAGACTGTGATGCTGGGAAAGATTGAAGACAAAAGGAGGAGGGACAGCAGTGGATGAGATGGATAGGTAGCATAGTCATTGTGATGGGCATGGGTGTGGACAGACTCTAGGAGACTGTGAAGGACTAGGGAGTCCTGGCATGCTGTAGTACATGGATTTGCAATGAGTTGGACATGACTGCACACCTGAACTACAAGAACAAATCTAGAGCAATGTAAAAAGAAATTGAACAAATAAAGAGATTATTCATCAATTCCTTGAAAACACAAGGTGATTCTCAAAAATTATGGATTTATCAAGAAGAAAGTTGACAGTCAAAACTACCAGCTCACCAGTTGCGAAACTCAAGCAGATGAGCTAATTCCTCTTTACAGTAAGGTTATTTTAACACACTCTTGCTGGTTGTGTTAGTACAAATCTCCCACAAATTCTTTTTACAGCCTAAAAAGTTAAGGAAGATGCTTTACTGAGTCCCTTTTTCTGGTGGTCCCTCGCTCTTCCCTGATCATTTCTAGGGAACATCAGTTCCCTGTGTCCCCAAGTCATTCCAACAGATCTTCACACTTCCACAATTATTGTGGGAATGTTGGTGATAAAACCTGGTTTCAGCAAAGTATTAACAAAATACTTCACGATGTAATGATTTGTAACCTGAGGGCTGAGTAGCGTGATAATTAATAGGATAAAAGCTGTCCAAGGGTTTGTATTCAAAACAATTCCAATATTTCTCAGTAAGCTGGGCAATATGAATATCATTTAGATTTATACCACTTCTTAGACAAAACTATTTTGAAATCTTTTTTAAAGAAATACCAATATGTAAGAAAAATAATGATGACTGCCTGATAGAGGAGGGTGCATAAGTCACATCCAGGAGAAAAATGTCCAATTAGAAGCAACTAGGACATGACAAGTTATTCTATATCATACAAAAACAAAATGATGACAGTCACAATGCAAATCTTTCCATAAGGTTTCATTTGTACTTTGTCTCATATATGTATACTGGTCACTAATTATAATAAACGAGTAGTACTATTTTTAATGATTTGATAATAATCTAACTAATTTGGTGATTATGTCATGAATGATTTGGCTGAAAAGGAACTAAACAGGTGTGAACCAGCAGCCGATATCAAATTGGTTGACTTTGTGTACAACTTGGAACCAGAGATCAATTCCAAAACACATCGTGACTATTCAGCAAAATAGCTGATAAAAACCTGAGTTGAATTTAAGAGGAACAAAAATATAAAGTTTCCCATGAAGAAGAAGAAAAATGTGATCCACAGGAAGAAGGAGGAGGAGGGATACCAAACTCGGTCAGAATATTTGTGAAAATGATCTCAAAATAGAGATCATTGCAAACCAAATGTGTGTTGGTTGAGATGCTGATGGAAAGAAGGCAAATGCCTCCATTCATAAGCATCTCAGGAAGCCAACTCAAGTACCAGGTCCCCTTGGAGACCCCGTGCTTGGAGAAAACCCTGCAGAAACACTGGATCACCTTTCGTGAAGGGCAATGAAGCCGAGGAAGAGATCAAAGGAGCTACTTTTAGTGCTGAAGAAAGACAACAGGAAGAGCCGTTTTGGCCTACAAAAGCTGAAAATCAGACTGAGTCTAGGAGCAACTTTCCCAACTAACACAATCTGTTCGGTGGAGAAGGGAGGGGACAGCGCGCTCCCAATAACTGGAAGAGGCAACCCTGAAGCTTCAGATCTGTTCCAGTGTGGAATAAAGGGAACAAATGAATTCGGTTACAAGAAGGGATATTCTGGCTGAGAGAAAAGCCACACTAAAAGGAGGGGAACTTTCAGAATTCAGCCAGTGAGCTCGAGAAGTTCGGTCTCCCCTTCGCTGATTGTTTTAACGCAAAGTCCAAGCAGCCATCAGTCAGAGAAGCTTGAACTGGGGTTCCGGTAGAGAGGAGGCTCGGGCTCGATGGCCCCAGGGTCTCCTTCAGCTTTATGTAGATAAAATTCATGATGCTAATCACAAACACATATTGTGCATGCAGAAATTAATTTGAACATGCATGCATCCTGTTTAAAATTAGCATTTTTTTTCTGTCGAGCTGCCCTCTCTTCGGAGCATTATGCCCCAAGCAAGTAGATGAACGAATCCTGTTGGCCCTTTGCAGCATAAGTAGGTTGAGATGGTTCCCCTCCTCCTTCTCCTTTGGATTTCTCCTTCAAAGGAACTCATTTTCATGGATCCTTGTTGGGACCCCATACCTGCCATGGCTGCAGCCTTGGAGTCCCCAATCTCTCTCCATCCTCCTTCCTTCTCCTCCTGGATCTGGAGGAGTATGCAGCATTCAAGGCATGAACCAGAGTCTTAATGGGAGTATAAAAATCATGGTAATTTGGGATCTTGATGCTGTTTCCTTTTACTTGGGTCTCCACTGGAGCTTTCTGGATACATCTTCTCCTGCCTTTGACAGAAAAGATGTGCTTTGAAAAAGAACAGTGAAAAAACTTATCTGCAAACTGTCGTTCCACATAGAATGTGGGTTCAAAGGGATTATCCTTTGGCACTCTTTTTAACTGGACATTAAAGCTTAAAATACTGTGGACATATTTGAGAACAGGGTCCTTTGTTACTCTAAATGCTCCCATGTCTGCCATGATCCAGACTTTCCCTTCAATAGGTCCCGGCAAATCCATCAGTGCTAAATGGACAGGAATAATTCTGTCCCAAATGGAAACATACTCCATGAACAGAACAAACACATTGACTTGTCTCCACTTCGAGATGGCATCCCGGAAGGATGCTGTAGGTCCAGTAGTTGAGAAGCGTTGTGAAATAACAACACAGATTCTGTTTCTGGCAAGCATAGGAGTCAACTTCCCCATGAAATTATTTCCATTTTCCGTGTCTGAAACAAAGAGCCCAATCAAGGTCCATCTGAAATGAAGGAGCAGTTGGGCAATTGCCGAGTGCTTGATCCCTTTTGGGGGGGCAATCCGGTAGTAAAAGGGAAATTTACTTTTGTCACTCAGATCCTCTGAAAAACTTAAAAAAGTGACCTGAAAAAGCAATAAAGAAAGTTGTGTTATAGTGGGGGTCAACTCAAGTCCAAATATTAGCTTTTAAGAATTGCAGCTTGGTTCTCATGAACATGTCCAAAGAGTTTATCTCTGATGAGTCATTAGGCTATGTCTAGATAAAGGTCAAGGTTTATCTAGATCAAGGCTTCCCTGCCAGTCGGGACCGACTCCAGGGGGCGGTGCTCATCTCCGTTTCCAAGACGAAGAGCCAGAGTTCATCCGAGGACGCTTCCGTGGCCATGTGACCGGCATGACCAGACGCCAAAGGCACACGGATGCTGCTTCCTTTCCTGCCAGAGTCGCAGTACCTACTTATCGACTTGCATTATTACATGCTTTCGAACTGCTAGGAGGGCAGGAGCTGAGGCGGACAACAGGAGCTCACCCTGCTTCACGGCAACGCCCGGTCTTGAACTCAGGCCGCCGACCTTCCAGCCAGCAAGCCGAGGGTCTTAACCACTTGCGCCACCGCACCTCTCCTATCTAGATACATAATATAAAAAATAACATTAGCGAAGCCATATATAAAAATTTATAGGTTGTTGAAATATCAGGATCCCGGTTGCCGTTCACCTTACGGGCAGCCCCAAATACTAATCTCTCTCTTTCTGGACAATTGACATTCTACTAACAGATGTGTCCCATCTTCTAGCTCTGGAGCTCCACAAATGCAAGTCTGATCATCGTAAGGCGCTTGACTAAATCTTCCGTGTCTAAACGCTGTGACCAGCTGCCCAAATCTTGCTCGAGTAAATATCGCCCAAAGAGGTTTAAGCGTTTTTGCTTTGAAATACTTGGCAACATGGAGGGTATATTTGTAGTAGCTCATTGATTTCCAGTTTTTAAGAGAGGCTTAAATCATCAAGTTCTAGTCAGCACCCTTCTATGGCCTACAAGCAGCTCATCAGAGACGAAAATCATGGAGAAGCTTCCTCAGGTCGACACACGATCTCACGGACTTGAAAAGCAGAGTGGACCTATGGAAAGCTACAAAGAACCAACATTGGATGGAACCAGTGGAGGAACCAGCACGTGGGTCTGGCAAAAGTGGGAAATATGGAAATCATCGAGTAGACTGAGCACAGGAGTAACAAGATCCAGAAACACTTTGAACAAACGGGGCTATCTGGCCGCTTCTGCTCTTTGTGAGTGTGGAGATATGCAGACAGCAACACATGCGGATTCCTGTCCTTTATGTCCCTATCAATGCACACTTGAGACAGCGTTACAGAGCGCAACTGATGTTGCCAGTTTGGGGGCAAGATCCCTTTGACTTGTGCATATGTTAAGCTTTGCATTTTACACTTTAAATTGTATGCTTTACAGCATGCCTTATTTTAATTCCGACACAAACAATAATAATTGATTCCACGTGCCAAACTTACTGGGGATGGCTATAAATTTCTCTGGTTCGATATCCCAGATACTTTGTGCAGCAATTGTTTTCGCTTGCTCTCCAATTGTACAGAAAAAGGGAGATTATTGCTGCTGATATAATCTGAAAACTCGAGAATCTAAGAGATAATTAATGGAAATTTTGTCTGCTTGAACAGACACAATTTTGGGAGTCTGTCATTTAATTTTATACCAGTAATTATAAATTATTGTATACCACCCAGAGTCCCTTTCTGAGGGAGATGGGCAGTTTAAAAACGTGGAAAATAAATAATATATCCTGAATATATAGAAAGATGCAATTGCAAACATTAAGTCTGGGGGCTGCAACTTTAGCCCTTTCATCTACTCCCAAGGCACTTCTCAGATGATGAGGTTGGGTTTGTTCCGGTCGTGATATAACTGAAGTCCCAAAATTCAGCTGGACATAAGAGCATGGGGTTAATCTTGGCATTACATACATGAATGAATGGGGCTGAGGAAGAGCATAGCTGTGGCTGCTTTAAATTTAAGCAGTAAAGCAATTTCTGCCCTTGCTCTAAGGGGGCTCCATTGATGCGGAGGGAGCCAAGATCGAGGATCAGAGAAAAGTACCCCTAGGAAAGGAAAGGTGTTAATTTTTGTTCTATCGGCCCACCGTCAATAGCCATCTATGACAACGACGTCATTTTCCAAAGAAGATAACTTTTGACTTTGATTTATTCATAATCACAGAATTTTTATGGGAATAGGATCCAAATCTTAACAGCCCAAGCAACCCGACTTGTGAGCGGGATGATAATATCATATTGTCAGTGTATCACAAATTGTTATAACACGCATTTAGGGCCTTGGGCATGTGTACATCATGTGTATTACTCCTTGTAAGTCATTAACGTCTAGACTGAATGACCACAGTGCGCATATGCACCCTTGTCCTGTTCCTTGGTAAATATTGATCCCATTTCTCATGGCTCCACTGAGCAAACCCACACTCTCAAATCAGTGCTTGTACAAGGGGCTTGGATCTGGGCCAACAATCATCGTTCTATTCAAGAGCGATCCATTTCCTCTACAATATTTCCCTCTTTACTGCGTCAAATGTTGCACAAAGGTCCGTAAAGGCAGCAAGCCCTGTCTTCCCCTGACATATATTTTGGAATTCAGACAAAACAATAGTCAGTCGTGGACTTCCTCTGCTAAAGCCTGCTTCTTTTTCTGCAAGGATGCATTTGTTATCTACCCACTCTCAACTCTGTTTAAGTGATCCCACCATACGTTTTAGCAACGGTATCTATTGGAATAATTGGCCTGTAATTGTTAGGGCTCTTCTTATTCCTTGTGTATAATATACCCAACTGGATACGGCAGGTATTACTTATATGTGCAAATGAAGCTGCAAGTGCAGGGATATTTTTTGAATAGTTCAGCCAGTAGAAAGGGAACTAAGCCTTTTATGATGACTTTCATATGAACCGATTAAGGTAAAAAATAGTTGACATGTTGGATGATGTAATTATTTTAAATCAATTGGTTAAGTAATGTTAGTGTCTTTGTGTCCATAAGCATACAGGGTTTTTCAAGTGTAGGTAATACAATCTATTGAGATTCTTTTCACAAATCTGGGATTTCTTCATCCTTGGAAGTCATATTTTGTCTAAGATTATGAACAAAATATGAGTTTCCCATCACTGCTCCTCCTTTCTCTTGTACAGAAAACCATTCCATTGGTTATAAGTCCTGTCCTCGCTTTCACAGGTGTGCAGCGGAAGGTGCCAAAGCAATGGAGATGATGTCATGAAATGATATGGCTGCTTCGAACTGCGTGCCCTCTCACTGTGAATCTCATCCCTAGCCGTGGCTTCTACGAAAGCCAGGGTGAAAAACAGCTCTCGGATTCCAAATAGAAGCTACACTTGGATCAATCGCTCCCCCACCCATCCCTATTCACTTTACCAGATAGAGAAACACACACAAACCTGTGGGACTTTGTAGGTTCCGACTAATGTTGACATCTGGATGGAGATGTCCCTGCCAGATGCATCCAGAAGACTGAAAATGTTGTCCTTCCTTCCACAGCTGTAGTTGGGAACGTTGGCTTCTCCAGTCGACAGAATATCCAGTAAGGCATCTGAAGTGACAAGGGTGTCCAAATAGTTGTCACGGATGTTGTAACCAAGTGTGACATTGAACAGTACGTTAAAATTCCTGCTGACTACTTGAACATTGAAAATGAAGCGTAGAGTTCTTGGGTCTCTTAAAGGTGAACTAACGTAAAAAAGAAAATGTTCAGATTACTATTATCATCAACAACAGCAATTAACAACATACTTTTTCAATGGAATCCTCTCCACAAGCCTACTGACTCTTGAGCCAATACTGATCCAAAACCAGAGGGAAATGATAGTCACAAGTCATTCTTAATTTTCATGAGTATTGAGAATATGGGGTGGAGGCAGTCCTCCACCAGCGTTAAGAATCACAAGTACATCATTATTTGTACCAGTACCAGTTTCCATCTGTCCAGTAAATAGGATCCAAAGCCAGACCATCATTAAAGTAGGAGCATCATAAAAAAAAGCAAGGATGTTTTATAACTGACCCAGAAAAGCCAATCTGAAAACAAGTCTTCCTCGATCTCTCTAAGGATCAGGAACTGAACATCAATGAGCAGTTTTACAAACACAGTCATGGACTGGGCAGAAACAATCACAACCTTTTCAATCACTACTTTCAACAAAAATCAACATTCAAGTGATGAACTGAAGTTTGGATTGGGACAGGAAAATAATCTGGACTTCTTTCAGGGTTATTTTCTGTTCCATGTTGGGATCTGAACAGCTTCCACAAAATAAGAGGAAACAGGGAAGCTATATAAATCAAAACAATTGAAGAAATTAGGCAGGTCCTGCACTATAGGAGTAAGCGGAATAAGTACTGTAGAAAAGAAGAGTGGTGGAATTGCAAATGGAGGGAACGCAACTCCATCACGCGGAATGACTTACGAGCGGGTGTGTTTATGAGGAGCCATGTTGAAAGGCAACACTGTAGGTGATAGTTTCGCTTCGGTGATGACGATGCTAATGAGATGGTCTCCTGGCCTGTAATAGTTCCACGGATTTTTTCCATCCTGGTGCTCAAGGCTCAGCGGGCACTTCATTCTTAGCTTCCCAGAGACTGGCTGGGACACCAGCAGCATCAGAAGCGGAAGCCAGAGGTCCATAATTCGTAGAGCTGAGTCAACCCCTTTCCTGTTTCTAAAGAAGAAGAACAAGAAAAGTTCGAAGAATTTGCAGCACCTTTAAAAGATGGAAATGCCAGTGGCTTTCCTGGTTGGGAGAGAGACAAACGGAGCTTCGCCTGGAAAGGAGAGACAGGTACATTCATGCATACAAGGTACAACATCGACCCTGCTATCCCAAAATTGGTGCCACAGAGTGCGAACTGAGGCATTTATCCTTTCCTGATGCAAGATCCCTTCCGTGTTGCTCCAGTCTGATGTTTGCATCAAATGCAGTCACTGGAGAAGGAGCAGAAGAGGTCTCAGAAAACAAGATTATAGTAATTACAGGATCCTCTGCGGATCCTGAACTTCCTCAGGGCTCCATGTGCAGGGGAGTATCTGGAGAAAGGCGTGTTAGTGATAAATGACAGATATACCCCGGGGAGCACTGTTCTGCAGTGGTTTTGGTCCATCCTGCCAGGACATGTGCAGAAAGTCATTCTGGAGGAAGATAGTTCAACACTCAGGGAATTGACTTCTGCAACCCTTCAATGTGGCATCTTATTTCCAGAGCCTGCAGTGGAGGCTTTCTCCAGAGTAAACATGGGCTGAGGTGTTGCAGGCTGAACAACGGGTTCGGGAGAATGCTACAGGGTCGAAAGAAGTTTTTTTTTTCCTTGACACTCTGTTTTGTTCTTCCATATTCTTATATGATGCAGATATCCTTTATATTTTGAAGTTTCTTAGTTTATTAAATAAACCGTGGGTTGTGAGTTCTGCAGCTAAGATGTTGGCCTTGCCCAAAGCGTGGAGGATGGTGCAACCTGATTTCTTGCCACACCCACCAAGAAACTGGTTTGGCGGGATGCAATGGTTGTTGTTCTGGTTGTGTGGATGAGCTTGGTACAATTCTTTGAACATCATAATGCTGTTATGTCTCATGTTTTTGACATTTATTCTGGCTTGATGCTGCTCCTTTGTGTTAAGGCCTGGCCATGCAAAAATATTGTCGCACTGAGGTACTGTACGGAGACAACATTGGTTGCTCTTGCAGGTGAACAGCTGTGGATGGGGTTGCAGCAACCATCCTGGCCCTTCTCAATTTCTCAGTGGCTTTTGATACTGTCAACCATGGTATTCTTCTGGACTGTCTGGGGATTTGGCATGGGAAACTCTGCTTTGCAATGGTCCAATTCAGTGGTTTGAATTGGTGGTGTTGGGGGACAGAGGTCGGGCCTGAGGCTCCTACAGTGAGGCATCCCTCGGGCTTGAGTCTCCCCACTTTCCTTTTTATCATTCACATGAAACTGCTAGATTAGGTGATTTGCCTCCAGAGGCATGGGATGGTATCATCAATACAACACGCATGGCCAGACAAGTGGTGCTGTTGCAGTGCTGGCTGAGCACCTGCAGGTCATGTAGACTGGATGAGGAGGAGCTAACCTTGATTCAAACCTAGTAAGGTAGAGTGGCTGTCTGCTTGTTGATCCCCAGGGTTTTGTGATAATCCATCTCTGATTCTGTATGGGGTGCCCCCTCTTGGATGGAGGTGTTGCACAATTTCTGGGTCTTCCTAGATTTATGGCTGCTGCTTCATGATCAGGGGGCAGTCATGGCTAGAAGGTACTTCACACAGTTTCAGTACATCAACAATGGACTGGGGGTCCTTGCTCATGCTTTGATCACTTCCTACTTCAATTACTGCAAAGTGCTCAACATGGGATTGCTCTTGAAGACCCCCTGGAATTTACAAATGGTCTGAATCCAATGGCATGAACAGTGTTGTCTGTCTGTACATTTTAGCATATTGTATGCTAAGCTTCAAGAGCAATCCCATGTTGAGCAATTCCTTGTTGTGCAAGCTACACAAACTTCCATTTTCTTTGAAAGTGCAATTAAATTCAATTTTGAAACCTTAAATGGCATAGGACAGGGTATTAGTGGGACTTTCTCTCCCTGAGCATATCTGCTTGTACCATTGGAGCAGATATAGTAAGCATGCTCCATGTCTATCACTTAAAACATTGCCATTTTGTGGGTCCTCAGAAACTTTGTTTTTTGGTTGCAGTTCCATTCCAATGGGACACTCTCCCCCTTGAAATCCAACAGGCCCCCATCCTGACCTTGAAAACAAGTTGATATTTTTGAAAGTAGGTAGCATGGAGATGGCAGAAAGGAGCAGAACTTTGAAAACCTGGTTGTCAAAAACATCTGGTAGAAATTCAGCCTGTGTTTCTGTATAGCTGTGGATTCTCCCACTTTCCCAAATGTGGTGGCACTTGTCGTAGTGACAAATCAGGTCTCTTTCCCTGAGACAGCTGGAAGAATATCGTGTCAACTTGCCACATACTTGGACTCGAGCAGGGACTAAACAGGATGATAAGGAGCATTGAGAGCAAAGGCAGAAAAAATACATTGATGAACCTTGACATCAAACTGAAAGAACCAAACACCACCTTTGGCATAACTGAAGCAGGTTGCATCTCCTTTTGAATTGAAAATTCTCTTCTCCACTACTGTTGGTTCTCAAGTAGGCAGTTGTGGGGCAGGATCCCAGGAAGGAAGTCAAGGGCTTTCATCATGAGCTCCATCTCCCAACCCCCTGAATGTACTTTCACTGAGCTTTTTTAGAAAGAATAAGAAAACCAAAAAGACCAAAAAAAAAACCACACAATTGGGTAAAGAGGAATAATAACCTATAAAACTATGAGAAGTAAATTACAGAAATCCATACCGGCTCGGTCAT
>JANHZU010009290.1:5888-18519 GCA_032468055.1 Acrochordus granulatus | reverse complement strand
CACATAATGCGCAGGGAGGACTCATTGGAAAAGACTGTGATGCTGGGAAGGATTGAAGGGAAGAGGAGAAGGGGATGCCAGAGGATGAGATGGATGGATAGCATAGTCAGTGTGATGGGCGTGGGCTTGGGAAGACTCCGGGAGGCAGTACAAGACAGGGGGGGCTGGTGTAATGCAGTCCATGGGGTCACGAAGAGTCGGACACAACTGCGTGACTGAACAACAGCCCACACAGTAATATTGTTATCGTTGCTTAATATGAAGGTATTTGACATTCAGATAATAGATGTGTTACGTCTTCTCTCTCTAGATCTCCACGAATACAAGTACTTTCATGATAAGGGATTTTTTTAATCTTTCACATTTCATCATTGTGTCCAACAGCTTGAATCTTGCTCAAGTAAATACCACCCTTCAGATGTTTAGGCATTTCTTTGTTGAAATATTTGATAATGTGGACGGTTCGCTTGTCGCAGCTCCTCAGTCTCAGTCTTCCAACCTGACTGAGGATGATTATGCACTTCTCTGCTGCAATATCCCAGATTCTTTGTGAAGCAATCTTTCTGGCTTATTTTTAAATTGTACAAGAAATAGATATACAACAGCTTCTCATATAATGTGTCAGTTACACAATCCAAGAGGTCTTTCGTTGAAACTGTTTCTTTTCTAACAGACATAATTTTGGGAGTCTGTTTCCATCGCTTTCATTTTGCGTCAATAATTACCTGCCCTGAATTTTAGAGAAAGAATAAATTGTATAAAATCCCAATTCGGCTCTGGGAATAGCTGGCGTCATTTTATCCACCCCCGAGGTATTTCTCAGATGATGTAACTGATTCTTGTAATGATATGCATTTTAACTCCCAAACATCAGCTCGGTATCGGAGGATGGGGGTAACCTTCGCCTTATATCAAGAATGGGGGTTAAGGAAACTGGATCACTGTGACCTTTTTCATTTAAGCAATAAGTTCATTTGTGATCTTGCCCTAAGTGCGCTTCTTTGATGATTAGGGAGCCAACATTCAGTCTCAGAGAAAACTATCCTTCTTAAGTAAGAAAGATACGAACTTGCTCTCTTAGCTTCCCATCTGATGGCATCTATAAAGCTGTCATTTTCCAAAGACCATAGTTTCTGTCTTTGATTTATTAATGCTCAGAGAATTATTTTGAGAGTTGGAGTCAAATCTTTTTGAAAGCCGATGCAGCCCAAATTGTGAGTAAGATATCATATCATCAGCATATAACAAAGTCTAGTGTATTTAGCATCTTACACAAGTGTATTTTAGGACCCTTCAGTAGTACTGGTAAGGCATTAATGCCTAGATGGCACAGCAATGGTTCAAATATGAACCATCGAAGTCCACAAAGATCATCAGAATCTACAGATGTTGCAAGGCACAAACCATTCTCTCCATTCTAAGTGAGATGGAGCCAATTTTTCTCACGTTTTGATTTCTACATCAAGTATGCTCCAGGTGCAAAGAATTTCATGCCAGATGCGCTGTCCAGGGGACTGGAATTCATACATCAATAGACCCAGTAGCCAAAACCATTTATGACCTGAGAATTTCAGGCAACTTCCAGAGTCATCGCCTCGGAAATACTAGGAGCAACCCAGCCACATGAAGACATCTTCACCAGGATCAAAGGGCACATCATGCCCTTTGACATTTCATGCCAGCCTTCAAGGGGCCCTCCCAGATGCCACATCTCCATTGAGAGGGAGGGGCATTGAGGCGTAAGAGGTAGACTAGTAGTCCCAGCAGCTCACAGAGAAGAGGTGTTGCGGATCATCTGCCATGATAATCCAGCATCTTTAACACTTGCATACAACTCGACGAGCCTTTTGGTGGCCTAAAATGTCAGAAGACAAAAATACTATGTTGCCTCTTGCCACACGTGCAGATAGGCCAAGTCTCTTCATCAGAAACCCGCAGGCCTCTTACAACCCCTGCCTACCCACTCCCCATCTTGGCGTACTGTGTCTCTAGACTTTATCACTGACTTGCTCCCAGTTCAAGGCCATTCATCGATACAGGTAGTCGTGGATTTGTTGACGAAGATGGCTCCCTTTACTCCTTGCAAGGGTCAATCCACTGCCAAGGAGACTGCTCCGTTGTTTTTGAATGATGTTTTTCGCCATAAAGGTATGTTGTGACTGAGGGATACAATTCACTTCCAGATTTTGGAAAGCTCTGTTTCAGCTTCTAAATGTGCACGTCAGTTTGTCTTCTGCCCATTACCCTCCACCAATGGTGAAGTGGGGAAAAACAATCAGTTGTTGCAACATTACTTAAGGTGCTACTGACCTATGCCCAAGACAATTGCCTTCCTTTCTCCCACGAGCAGAGGTTTCATAGAATCATGCACTGTATAAGTCGATCAATATGACCCTGTTTCAAATTTTGTATGGAGCTCATCAAAAAGACAACTCTAGAGATGACAGTAGTGTTCCGGGAACAGTAGATTTTTTGCAAGAGCAAATAGCCACACAAACCCTGCTAAGGCAGCAGTTGGAGCAAGCCAAGCAATCTTACAAACAGACTGCAGATGCCCATCAGCAAGAGGGACCTCCGACACAGACAGGGGACATGGTCTTGCTCTCTACGAAGTTTCTGGACTCTACCAGGCCATGCAAAAAATTAGATTCATGTTTTGTGGGTCCATTCAAGGTAATTCAACAAATCAACCCAGTAGCATACCATTTGCAGTTGCCTCGATCCATGAAAGTGCACAAGTGTTCCGTCGCTCTCTCTTGTTGAAGGAGCCCCCTCCCCAGTAACTTGCACTCTTCCCATTTGCCTCCCCCTCCAGTCATTATGGAAGGAGAACAAGAATTTGAGGTGGAAGAGATCCTAGAAAGAGCCGTCCGATATCTTATCTATTGGAAGGGCTATCCAGAATCTGATCACTCATGGGAAAATGCCAGGCATGTCCATGCACCACACTTGGTACAATGTTTCCACCAGCGTCTTCCCAACAAGCCCTGGTCTGCGCAGCTACCAGTCCCAGCTGTACATCCTCCTGAGAAACCCATTGCTGAACAGGTTGAACCACCTCCCAGTTTCCACAACGCAGGGTCAGCACTGCCAGACTGAGCAGCCTTCCACATCAGGCCTAGCTGGGCAGACAGGAGGGGTGAAGTGGCACTGAACCCTGCAGTTTTTTCACAGCCAGAGCCATCTGTGGAGCCTCCCGCAATGAGACACAAGGTGCCCTTCCAGGTGCAGCAGGAAGAGAGAGAGACTGGACTCTGAGCAGCCTTCAACCTCAGCTCTTGCTGGATGATGAGGAAAGCAGAGCAGGAGATTAACCCTGTACTTCCCTTGCAGCCCCCTCCATCTGCTCAGCTGATGGAGGGTCTTGTCCCAGGGGATTATTTCCTTCCCCTTCCCGTTTTCACTGAGGCTCCCAATTCCAAAGAAACCATGGAGGCTGAAGGGGCCACAGCTGACTCCTCCATGGAGCTTACGATGGAGAGGGGGATGATGTGGGGAAACCAGGACTGAACCATGTGTGAAGAGGGGATCAGCCTCGAGTAATTACTCATGACCAAACAAAAGAGGAGTAACCATCATGAGGACTGTTAAATTATAAGCCAGGGTCAGGAGATTTGGCACTCAGAAGGAGAAATTCTTGAAAGCACACAGAGCCATTAAGCAATAGATTAGGGATAATTACTTTTGTTTGGTACCATAAAGGTCTTCAGGACTCCATGTCCAGACGGATAGCTGCAAATAAACATGTCAGTGAAAAATCACAGATACACCCCTGTAGCAACATTCAGGAGTGGTTGTAGTCCTTTCTGTCAGGAGATGTACAGAAATTGATGCTGGAGGAAGGTAGCATAACATGCAGGGAACTGGCTTCTGCTGTCCTTCAATGTGGTATCCGGTCTCCAGAGACCGCTTGGGAAGGCCACCCATAACTACGGAAATTAGTGCCACTCTAGGTTGATGATCCTTAACTGCAGTGCTGTGCTGCCTGTCTTGCAATGACAAGGAAGCCATAAGTATCCCTGAACCCTGCCTAATGCTAAGAGTATGGCCTGCATATTAGTTAGGCTGTGTGCGAAGCCCCTCAAAAGACTATGAAGTGCTGGGAAGGTGCTGTTTGGAGTCCTTGAATTCCTTGTGTATTTGTGTGTGTTGTTGTGGGGAAATGTTTCTTATTTGATGGTGGGTACATTGATATGTGCTCATTTTTCTCGAAGGGCAAACTGGGTGAGTGAGAAGGTGGAGCTGAGGAGATAGGCAGGACCATCCTCATGGTGATGGGCAGAGAATGGGCCATTCCTGAGGATATCTGGTCCAGTACTCAAAAGTAGTCCTTCTGTTCATCACTTAGCTTCTACCCTCAGTGGCCTTGCTAGCAGATTCCTGGTGGTTCTAAGTTCCAACTGTTACTTTTGAATGTCAGGTTGATGCATAACAAGGCTACATGATGTCATCTGCCATGTCTTAGTGAAGCCTGGTTGTGCCCAGAGAGGAGAAATCCCCTTCTCAGTCAGAAATGGGACCACTTTGGTTTGTGGTTTTTCCCCAGGATGATTCTGTTTGTCTTCTGCTCCGAATAGTGGCAGCGGAAGAGGTACAATCTCTGCTTCTCCAGACTGAGGAAGATGAATCTCAATGGAGTCAAAAGGGTCATGTATCTGGCGGGGCCCTATCCACAATACTTTCCTTCAGCCCTTCGGTTCCACAGAGCATGCAAGTGTTCCACGGTTCTTCCATCTCAAGAAAGGCCACAACTGATCTACCACCAGAAGCTGGGCAAAGCCCCACTTTGACACCACCTCCATCTGCTGCACTACAACAAACCATGAGTCCAGAATGACCCCCAAATCACAGACCTATTCCTCTAAGGAGTCGTGTTTCCAGGTCCAGAGTACTTCCTGGGGCCGAAACAGAACTCCAATATATAAACACCCACTGCATCACGCTCGGATTACATTTCAACCTGTTTTCTCCCATACGGACCTTTACAGTCTCCTGGCATGAAAGACTTTGGTGTCACCCCAAGGTGACCCAGAATCACAGTGCAAAGCCAGTTATCAAAGACATATTGATAAGAACAAACCTCCAACTGCTGGATGACAAATTCACATAGCTTTAAAAGCAGAAAGAAGAAAAAGAGGCCCCGGTGGGCCCACAAAGGAGCAAACCCAAACTGATCTCTCACCCCTATCACTACCAACAGAGCAGTCCACTATGGAGGGGTCACAGTGCCTCAAAGACGATATCCAATCCTCCAACTCTGAAGAGGATAGTCCATGGTACTGAAAGCCTACGAGGTCCAACAAGGACAATTAACACCCAAGTCATGAGAAAGGTCATCAGCCAGAGTGATTAATGCCATCTCAGTCCCATGCCTGAGCCTGAATCCCGACTAAGATGGGGCCAGGTAACCTGCTCCTGTAGATGCTGTACACTTGGTCCCAAATTGCTACCTAACACCCTTCACTCAGAAACAAAAGTTGGAAACTCCTTACAGAGCATGCACCACAGTCCCCCCAAGGGCACCAGCATCATCTCCTAGTACAACAATGGATTTGCAATTTCTTGATCCAGGGAAACAAACCTGCACACCACCCTCTTCAAAAGGACCAGAAGGGGAAAGCATCTAGCCTCCAAGTAGCTGAGGACGTTTTCAAACTTGCTTATTTTTACTCCGTGTGAAACACCCAAAGTTCACATATGTCGTGCTGTGGCGGATGAATAGCCTGCTAATTTACATTCTAGCAGCTGGATGACCCATCTTAGAAAGTGGCCAGCAGCAGTGGGGGGCATATACCCCAAGGACCCCTATCTTAATCCTGAAGCCCAGCTTCACATACAGGCACTTGGAAACAACGACCCTGGACAGAAACAACATTTCACAAAAGATCAATATGACATCACCTCCCTAGCCTAGATTGGGACATACAACAAACATAACTAGAACAAACTCTGAGACAGCAATCTTCCCACCCTCGGTCAGCCAGGTGTTGCCAAGATATAGCAGGTCAACTCATCAATCATCTATGGACATGCAGATGCATCTTGATCAGCAACAACTTGAGCCAGGTACCCCGATAAACTTCAGGTCCCCAGGATGAGTCCATTCAAGAGCTGATGTCCCCCTGTTTGGAAATCTGCCTTCTGGAACAGCCAGTTTCACATTCCCTCAATCTAACACCACTTGAATAAAGCTATGTGTGTGTGCCTTCAGGTTAATTTTGACAACCGGTATCTGGACCGGTTCTTCAGTTTTCCTGGCATGGTTTTTCAGAGGTGGTTTGCCAGTGTCTCCTTCCTAGGTCTGAGAGAGGGTGATTAGCCCAAGCTCACCCAGGTAGATTTCTGCTTTAGTCGAGACTAGAACCCATTCTTTCCCAGTTTCTAGACTGATGTCCTAACTATTACGCCAAACCGGCTCTCTTCCTCGTTATGAAATAAAAGCTCCCAACCCACAGTGTCACTCAACTAAACACTCACCTGGAGGCCATCTAAATCTCAACAGCACAATATGATCGACTCCTCTGTGAAGGTCGGGATCAACCAGAAGCATTGCCAAAGCACTGGTTTTAACCCCATGCTAAGCTACCTGGAACCCCAACACATGAAATACTCTGGAGGCATAGACTCTGGGTTCCCCTGTATGATTTCCAAGATTTTCATGCCCACCGCATTATCACTTAAGTGCCCATCACAATCCAGGGATAAAATAGTGTGTGCTTGTACTAGGAATCAGCCAGTTCTGTTACTTTCACCAAGCCCCCAGAAAATCCTGCCATATTGAACTGGCCAGGCAGATACTATGGGAGTCGAGAAGTCCTTTAAGTACCGTGACCAATGCCATGGATAGCTTTATAGGTCGTGACTTATATCTTTCACTGTACCCAGAAGCAAACTGGGAGCCAGCACAGCTCATGAAACAGAGGTGTCACATGGGTGTACTGCGACATGCTCATCACTGCCCATGCCACTGCAATCTGTAAACTGTAAACTGTAAAATTGTATATTTTAAATGTCAATATTTATTAATTAAATATTTTTGTTTTTAACCCTGTTGTTCCACTTGGGTTTAAGCCACCTATACTTGCCTTTTGGTGAGATGAATGGCATACAAATTTAATTAATTAATCTGGATCAGCTGAAGCTTCTAGGTGACCTTCGAGGGCAACCCCCATAGAGCACATTCTGGTGGTCATGTTGTGCAGTGGCTAAGGCATGAACAACTGTCTGGGGCTGTCTGAAATGTCCCCTGATCCAGGAAGATTAGAAAGTAGAGAGATCAAGCTCAATGTTATCAACACAGAGTGGTGTCAAACTCCAAAACTCTGGGAACAACTTTGCTCAGTGGTCTTTATGGATGTTGAAAATCATGGGAGACAAAATGTCATCCTGCAGGACCTCATAAGCCTACTGGAGTGTTGAACTATCATCTTCCACATCACTTTTTGGACACGTCCCAACAGAAAGGATCAGAACCACTGCAGAACTTTGTCCCCAGGACTGTAACACCAGTGCTTTTCTCCAGCTATGCCTCTGCACAAGGAGTCCCAGAGGATTCTCACGATCCCCCAGAAGACATGCTGCTCCTTACTGTAATTACCATCATCCCAGTTTTTGAAATCTCTTCTGCTGTTTCTCCAATGACTGCCTTAGATGTAAACAGCAGACTGAAGCAACATGGAAGGGCTCTAGCATCAGAAAAGGATAAATGTCTCTGGTCATGCTGAGTGTTTTGCACAAGTGTTGTAACAAGCAGGGGCTGTGCCCTTGAATATTCCTGTCTCCCCTTTACATGTGAAACTTGGTTGGGCTCTGAATCTGGAAACCAAGTGACATTTCTATTTTGTGTTTGTATTTCAACTTTATTTTTTAGAAAAGGGGGCATGACCTATTCAGCTCTAAGACAAATAGTCCTCCCTCTTCTATTTCTACTGCTGCTGATGCCACAGGCAGTCTCTGGAAAGCTCAGAACTAAATGTCCCCTGACTTTGGAGCAGCAGGGTGGAAAAAAGCCATGGAACTATTACAGATCAGGAGACCATCTCATTAATGGTGTTGTGACTGCAACACATGCCCTATTTGAGCCATTCCATTTCAACAATCCTCCTTTTATAAAATCTAGAGTGTAAGTCATTCAGTTCTAATGCATGCCTGCCTGCCTGACTGCCTGAATTCCCATTTATTTCTAAATCCCAGGATCTGTATAATTGTTTGGATGATTTAAACGGCTCCCATCCATTGTCCAGGTTTGTGCAAGAAATGGGATTTTGGACCAGGACTGGCTTAAAATCGAATTAGCTTGTGGAGTCAAAGAGGAATACACTGAATGGGTTATTCTATTGATGATGATGTTGATTATGATGATGAAATGCACATTTGTTTACAGCTCAGGGAACACTGACGATCAGAGAATCCTACCTTTCATTTTTGCCAGTCAAGTGGTCAACAAGATTCCCCAGCTCCTGCACAATCTCACACTGGGCTACAACATCTATGACAACAATTTGAACACCCTTGTCACTTCAGATGCCTTGCTGGACATGCTGTCTACTGGAGAAGCCAATGTTCCCAACTACAGCTGTGGAAGGAAAGACAACCTCTTGGCTCTTCTTGATGGAACTGATGATGACATCTCCATGCAGATGTCCACTGTGGTGGGCACCTACAAAATACCACAGGTTTGCGCATGTGTGTTTCTATATCTCATAAAATGATTTGATGGGGATGTGATAAAGCCAGCCGCATTTTCTCCAAGACAATTGAGAGCTGCATTTCCTCATGGCCATTGTAGGGGTCATGGCTAGGGCATGGCATCTACAGTGAGGATGGGACAAGGATCAAAGCAGCAATATCCTCCTACAATAGAATGCCAATTACTTTGGGTTAATATTCATGATTGTAAGAGATGAAAAAGGTGAGGAGAGATGCAACCTCCAACCAAAAGGTCTTTTCTACAAAACAAAGGTGCAACAGTGATGAGAGATAATATTTTGCTCGTGATGAGATCCACAATAAATCATATCATCCTTGGCAAAGAATCCCCAGATTGCAGAAAAATTTCCCAGTTAATTTTTTTTACTGAAATCTGATTAAAAAAGTTTGGTCATATGGATTCGTATAGAATAGCATTCGTTCACAAGAATGTAAACATTCTTAAAAACGTATTACCCAACAGGTTGTCTATTTTTCGACCCAAATAAGTTCATCAACACCAAGCTGAATTTATTCAGGATGATATTATGGTCTTGATTTGACCCAAAATAAAATATATAATCCTTTCTTTTTTTTCCAGCTCACTTATAAAGTGGTTTCAGAGACTCTGAGTGATAAAACCCAATTCCCCTTTTTCCACCGGATGGCCCCCAGAGAAGGAATCCACTTCCCAGGGATTGTCCAGCTGCTTCTCCATTTCAAATGGACTTTGATCGGTCTTGTTGCTTCAGACACAGACAATGCAGAGAATTTCATCAGGACTTTGATTCCTCTGCTTGTCGGGAATGGAATTTGTGTTGTTGTGTCACAAAGATTCTCAGTGACTACAAGTAAAGCATCCTTCACTGGTGACCTCTCTAGGTGGAGGAAAGTCAATGCCTTTGTTTATTTTATAGAAATTGGTTGTCTCACACAAGGAATACTCACTCTACATTTAACACTTCAACACTTACCAGAACCTATTGAAAGAAAAGTCTGGATCACCACAGCTTTGTGGGAAATAGAAAGAATATTTCATATGACATGTTTACAATATGTCCATAGTATTTGGTTCTTTGTCATCCAGACCAAAAAAAGGCAAAAGCATAACACCTTTAAACACTTTTATTATCTTAAGAGAGATTTCAAGGATAAGGCTTTTAACTGTTCTTTTTCAAAACATGACTTTTCTCTCAAAGCCCGGGGAAGATGCACCCAGAAAGTGCCACTGGATTTTGAAGAGAAAAGTGGTGGGCTCATGATTCTAAATGACCACCGTGTTCACACTGTTGTTAAAACTCTGGCCCATGCCTTGAATGCTGCATATTCCTCCAGATCTGGGAAAAAGAGGAAGGAGAGTGAAGAGAGGTTGGGAACTTCAAGACTGCAGCCATGGCAAGTATGTGGTCCCAACAAGAAACCATCAAATTTAGTTCCTTCTGAGGAGGAATCCAAAGAAAGAGGGAGGGGGACCTTCTCAACCTCCTTCTGCTTTCTTACCACATTCTTCATCTTCATCTTTCCATTGCTACCTTGCCAATTCTTTCCACTCAATGACTGTGGGCTGAGTCTGGGAAGGAGAGCACTGAACATCTCTTTGGTTTTCTTCTGATTTGTTTCACATTTTACCAAAATTTGCCACAAGGAGGAGAGCATCAATTTATTTGTCACATTGGACAAAAAACTCTAAGATGTCTGCTTTTAATATTTCTGGATGTTTCCATTCTAGTTTCATCCTTTTCTGGAGAAGAATGAGTTTTGCAATATTTCCTGGGAGAAACTCTACTTGGACCAAAAGAAAGAGATAGCAGCAGATCTGTACGTTATGTGTTGGGTGATTCTAAATGAGGATCTCATCAAAGAACAACTGGGAAGTTTTGAAAGACAGAGACTTATCATCAACCAAGATGCTCTGTCACAGTTTTTCAGGAGACAGGTAAGGTGGTCTGGTATTCCCATCACTTTTAGAATTTGCCACAGTTTGTTGTGATCCATGCAATCAAAGGTTTTAGCTTAGTCAATGAAGCAAAGATAGAAGTTTTTCTGGAATTGCCTCACTTTTTCCATCATCCAGCGAATGTTGGCAATTTGATCTCTAGTTCCTCTGCCTCTTCAAAACCCAGCTTGGGCATCTGGTAGTTCTCAGTTCACATACTGCTGAAGCCTAACTTGTAGTATTTTGAGTATAACCTTGCTAGCATGTGAAATGAGTTCAATTGTATGGTAGTTTGAATATTTTGGGGGTTAGAACATGATCTTTTCCAATCCTGTGGCCATTTTTGAGTTTTCCAAATGTGCTGGCATATTGAGTGCAACACTTTCATCAACTTTTAGGATTTTAAATAATTCAGCTGGAAGATCATCACCTCCACTAGCTTTCTTGTTAGTGATATTTCCTAAAGTACACTTGACTTCACACTACAGGAGGTCTGGTTCTTAATCAGTGATCACACCCTCGTGGTTATCAGGGACATGATATATACAGATCTTCTGGGTATTTTTGCCATCTCTTCTTAATCTCTTCTGCTTCATTCGTCCCCTACCATTTTTGTCCTTTATCATGCTCATTTGCATGAAACGTTCCCTTAATATCTCCAATTTTCTTGAAGAACTCTCTAGTCTTTCCCAGTCTATTTCTTTCCTCTATTTCTTTGCATTCTTCATTTAAGAAAGCCTTCTTATCTCTCCTTCCTTTTCTCTGGAAATCTTCATTCAGATTGGTACATCTTTCCCTTTCTCTCTTGCCTTACACTTTCTTTCTTTCTTTGGCTATTTGTAAAGCTTCATCAGACAGCCACTTTGTTTCTTGCATTTCTGTTTCTTTGGGATGATTTTAGTAACTACCTCTTCTACAATGTTACACACATCTGTCCATAATTCTTCAGATACTCTGTCTACCAGATTTAATCCCTTAAATCTATTCCTCACTTCCACTGTGTATTTGTAAGAATATCAGTGAGGTCATAGCAGAATGGCATAACGATTTTCCCTACATTCTTCAATTTCAGCCTAAATTTTACAATAGAAGCTCATGATCTGAGCCACAGTCAGCTCCAGGTCTTGTTTTTACTGACTGTATAGAGCTTCCCCTTCTTTGGCTGCAAAGAATATAATCAATATGATTTTGATATTGACCATCTGATGATGTCTACATGTAGAGTCACCTCTTTGGTTGTTGGAAAAGTGTATTGGTTATGATCAGCTTGTTCTCTTCTTTGTGAGCCTTTGCCCTGCTTCATTTTGTGCTCCAAGGCCAAACTTGTGGATTATTCCAGTTAACTTTTGACTTCCTACTTTTGCATTCTAGTCCTCTATGATGAGAGGGACATCTTTTTTGGTGTCAGTTCTAGAAGGTATTGTAGGTCTTCATAGTGCCAGGCAACTTCTTTGGTGTCAGTGGTTGGGGCATAGAGTTGGATTACTATAAAGTTGAATGATTTTGCCTTGTATTCGAACTGAGATAATTCTGTCGTTTTGGAGACTGTATCCCAGTACTGCTTTTCTCACTCTTTTATTGACTGTGATAGCTACTCTATTTATTCTAAGCGACACTTGTCCACAGTAGTAGATATAGTAGTCACCTGAATTAAAGTCATCCATTCCTGTCCATTTTAGTTCACTGATTCCCTAGATGTCGATGTTCAATCTTGCCATCTCATGTTTGATCACATCCAGCTTACCTTAGTTCATAGCTCTTACATTCCAGGTTCCTAAGCAATGTTGTTCTTTACAACACTGGACTTCCCTTTCAGCTCCAGTCAAATCCACAACTGAGCTTCAAAGCTTTTGCTTTCACCGAGTCACTTCACTCTTTCTGGATCTATTTGTAGTTCCTTCTGACCTGAGAGGCTCGTCTTCTGGCATCTTATCTTTTAGCCTTTTGTTGCTGTCTATGGGGTTTTCTTGGCAGGGATACTGGAGTGGGTTGCCATTTCCTTCTCCA
>JANHZU010009287.1:5761-19959 GCA_032468055.1 Acrochordus granulatus | reverse complement strand
CCTCAAATTCCGTTGAAAATGATTTTTTGGTGAATATTTTTGGGGGTGTGGAACGGATTATCCGACTTTCCATTGTTCCCTATGGGAAACCTCGTTTCACTTTACAAGAATTTCGCGCTAAGAGCGTTCTTCCGGAACGGATTAATCTCGTCTTGTGAGGCACCACTGTATTGTTGTATTTCAGATTTATATATTTAAATTGCAATATGTTTGTGTTCATCTTCTCTTTATGAATTGGCTGTTTAGAAAAGATTGACAAATATTTGTTTGGTTAAAGTTTTTGTTTAAAAATTAAGCTGAATGCTTTTGTTTGTAACATGAAGAAAGACTCTTGGGGCATAAAGACAGAAATAATTATGACTTATCTCCCAGTATCCACTGAGAAAGATACTAGAATTGGGAAGGAGACAAGAGCTCCATAGGTGCATCTGTTACACAGTTCTGGGATTCTCTATTTTTACCCTTTAGGACATAATATTGCCATACCTTTTACAGTAATAGGAGACACAGTTTATGCTTTTGAAGTTTAGATTCTAAAGAGGGGAATATTTTCACATTTCAGAGGCTGCTTTGTGCAGGATAGTCATTAAATTGCTTTATATTAGGTTGCTTTTAATTCAGCCTCTGTGATCTTCAATTAAAAAACCTCAAATAGCATTTTTGGAGAAATATTTAATGAACTCCTAGAGACCAAGTGTCAGTGACTCTTATTCTCCCAATATGAGGAGAAATGGAACTGTTTTGCTTTGTGTTATAGATTTGCAAGTTCCTGATCCAACTAAGTATGGATTTCAGTTCCTATTACAACCGAGTGCACATTCTGGGGGTAAGTGCTTTGGAAGGGATATGAAGATACATAACATTCAGTATGTAAGTCCATAATGCATCCTTTAATGCCTCTTATTATAGCATATAGAAAAAGAAAATGGTGGGCTTACTCTGAGTCAATAACAGATTTAAGGCATTCTGAATAATTTAATCTGGATTCAGGGCTCATCTGTGTGTCCTGCTAACTTGAAGATTCCCACAAGCTGATTTTAGAGGACATGGGCTGATGACACACCTTTTGTCTCATTCCCAACATGGTTTGGAAGGAGGCTAAATTAATTCTTAGCTTTTCCTGTTTTAAAGTTGAGTTTGGAGTTTTCTCCCCACACACATGTTGGCATGCAAATGATTTGCAACACCTCATACGCAGTCTTGTATCAGGGTCTTGTATCTCCTCAGTATCTATTGACTGTGGACACATCCTCTCCTTCTGGATGTTGTCCTTCATTAACATTTTAACTTCAGCTGATGAAAATACCAGACATCTGATCTGTCAGCATCTGCCCATGTAATGGGTGATCTTCTCTTTGCAAAGCAGCATTCAGGTTGGCTTCTTGTGATAGGCTCTTTACATGCAGTGAGCTCCTTATATACACTGGCATTCAAATATTTTGGAAGATTGCTAGACCTATTTAACATGTGCAGAGTAGTTTTTCAAAAGAATGGTAAACCTTGATGTTCAAAAAATTTGGAGAGGGGAAATGCTGTTCAATGTGATTTGAGAAAGATTTATTGCTGGTTTTGTTCCAAATTAGTGTATTAAAGATTTTTCTTCTATCAGAAGAAGTATTTGTATGACCATGTGTAAGAACTTCATTACTCAGGCAATCAGAACTCAGTTATTAGGGTACCGCAAATTATGAGAGCATCTTTTTTTTGCTGATTCAAGGTTTGAAAGAATAGATTTTAACGTGGCCAAGTGTGGCAGCTGGTGACAGTACTGGTCTTGAAAAAAACCTAAGATTTCATAGGCCTGATTAGTAACTTAGATGGGAGACCCCCCTCCAAATTACCAAGGCTGTGGGCTAGATTTACTAAGAATTTAATATACCAGGAAAAACAAAACAGCTATATAAATATATTTTTATAAGCATTCTAATAAAAGTGAAGGAATTTTGAAGACAAAAGACTTAGTTCTTTTAGGTATTGTCCCCACAAAATTTGTAAACTAGAAGCTTTTCTTAAGGCAATGGTAAGGTTTCAGGTGCCTTTACCACTTTGTTAAGCAAATTGTTATAGGTAGGTAATCCTCTTCCTTGATGGATATCAACACTAATTTTATGCTCCAGATAGTATCAGTGTTTTCCCCTCTGCTGCCCAGACATGGAAAGTCCCTTAGCACAGAAATTTATTCCTGCTAGTTACTAAAAATTATGGCTGTGTATTATGTGAATCCTGTTCACTGTATGTTTCTGCACGTGAAATGCATCTCCTCCAAACACAACCATAGGAAGAAAGGAAAGGGAAAACATGAAAGGATTTCACCCTCTTTTATTCCCATCCCAAAACTCTACCCACAAGAAAGCTGTATCTGCTCCTGTCCCCACCATTTTGATGATTGCTTCTGCTTCCAACAGGAACCATGCTCCCATTTATTCAACCAGATGTTTTCCCGGCTGCAGTTGATGAGAGCTGTGAGGGAAGTGTTCCATAGCGCCCTAGCCACTCTCCACCTACCTCCTCTAAGTCAGATCTGATCAGATTGGCCTCATGCATGTGCTTGGCGTCTGTATCAGCCCCCCTCTCCGGTGATGAAGAGGAATGGAGAGCTCATGCATATGAGGGAGAACCAAGCATGGAATACTACACTGTGCTGACCGATAGCTACCAAGTATGTCCTTATAGGATACAGCTCATATTTTGATACTGAAATGAATTGTCCAGAATTGATAAAAAGAGGACGCATACATTTCTTCTGAAATTATTCTGAAGAGCTAATGACTTCCAGTCATGGAACAGATAAAGGCAAGTATTCTGCATTACTAATTGCCTTGTTTCTGATCACCATGGGTATAAAAATGGCAAGAATTCTAAAGCCAAATGAATATAAAGCTGATGGATGCAGGTGACAGTTTATTATATGTTTTTAAATTGTTCTAAAATTGAAAGTATTTATTTTCATACAATAAAAATATCAATAGTAGGACAGGAGAGTGTAAATAAAATAATGCAGGAACATGGAAATCTGTGACTGCAACTTGGAGGGATTGCTTCTTTATACAAGCTTGTTTGTGCTGTTGTACTAATTGTATCTTAACAGCAGAAGGTGAGCAAAGGCTCAAACTCATAGTGTTGCTCTGAGGTTTATGAAAATATAAGGGAAAGAAGGTTGAAATTACATCAGCTCAGACAGACTGGTGAGCATTGACTATCATGAACCACATTATAAGGCATTAAAAGTAATGCAATAAAATGTGTGCTATATATTTTCATTCTGTATTTTTGATCCTAACTTTCCCATCAGATAATGGAGATTTTTTTGTATATCTGTGCCCATCAGATAATGTTTATGTAGTAGATATCACAGTTCTTTGTAGGATGGCGAGTTCAGCATTTTCTTTGGGGAATTGTGGTCAATACCAGACACTAGATACTACCGCTGTTTCATCAGACCAGTGAGTGATTGGTATTGCAGCCAATCTTGATGGTGACAATGTGGTGGCAGCATAAAGAAGATGAAAATGTAGCTGAAGTCGATGTTGGCGATTCTGGGACCAGGGCTCCACCTTTATTTCCTGCTATGTGCTCTGAAACTGCCTAGACATAACTCTGCTGCAAACATTCTTTGGTGGAAGGAGTTCTTCCATATCTCTTTAGTAACTGGAGTCTTCTCTTAAAGTATTGGGAAGAAACTGCAGAAAACCTAGGCAACTATTACTGAGAAAGAGTGCTTGCAAGAGAGAACAATTTGAGGGTCTTTTCATATTCTCATCTCTTCTGCTAGAGCATGAGCAAACAGCTGGCAAGTGGGAAACCGCTGTTCAGTTTATGGATTAGCAGTCTGGTAATGCTAGATAGATCCTGGAAAGCAGTTAGATTGTGAGGACTAGTGTAGTCCTGTGTTTTGAGCTATTTCTCACCTCTATTTTGCTTTTATGGTTTAGTGATCAAGTGTTGAACTAGAACCAGAGACCTCAGGTTCTCCCTCAGCCACAGAGCTCATAAGGTGACTTTGATTTAGTTACACAAGACTCCTGTGGAAAGAATGGGAGCCCCATGCTATATATGCTGCCTTGATCTCCTGGATAAGAGGTGGGATGGGCTTTCTATATCTTTCCTAGTTGGCTTGTCTGCTTGCTTCTTGCAGGAGCAGGGCAATTTCTTGTTTGGTTCTGGCACTTTCTGAAGGACTTATGGGTAGGTAGTAACACTTACTGTAGGCAAGACTAAGTCATGAGCCATTAGACTGAAGCATTGAAGGGTAGTTACGAATTTCTTCCAGAGGTGTTACCTCTTGATAACCTGGCCCCTTTCAAGTGACTCAAATATAGTATTCCAGATTAGTAAGTAGCATCTGTAAGGTTTGGAACACTCTGAATTATTAGTGGTTTTTTGGGTTCAAGTTACTATTCTGAAGCCTATGGTAGTTCCAAATGCACTATACAAAAGACCCTTAGCATAACCATGCTGTTGGGCCATGAAATGCACATGTTGCTCTGGAGAATCCATAACTTCAACTAGGCCAGGAAAAAAAGTTGGATTATGAAATATAGATCTGGAAGCCCCTATATTGCAACAGTCTTAGCTGAGCAAGTGTCCCAACTACTGTCAGAAATTAAGGAGAGAAGAATCCTGACTTGGAGAATTCAGCTTATGAAGAAAATCCATCAGAGAGCTGTAGTTCTGGGAGAGTCACCGATTCATGGATCCATTTGTTCCAAACTGGAATTTAGGGGGCAATCACATACAGATTTATGGTCCTCATCCTCCTTGCCCCTGAGATTCGTATTGCCCTGAATGCCCACATGAATATAGTTTGTTGAGTCATATTCCCACACCTATTTCCAGTCAGAAAAGTACCCCAAATCAGTTTCCATCCAGTGAAATGCCAGGAAGGAGGTGCACAGTGCAAAGTGATTACACAAATGTCCTCTTCTATTAGTCCTATGATTTATGCCAGTCAGCAGGAATGTATGAAAGCAGAAGATACACTGAAATTAACATTACACAGAAATTAACACTAGACAGCAATGAAACTTTTTCTGCATCTGTAAGCAAGAATTCTCCGTTGTCAGCAGTAAGAGGTAGAATCTATGGTTTCTGATCATAGCAGCATTCATCTAATTATCTGCTATCTGCCCTGATCCATAAGAATGAGATCCAATAAGGGGGTTGACCTTGAGGGACTGAAAGACAAACTGGGGGGGCATGGCTTAGGAGCAGAACACATGGTTGAATGGAGAGATGGTCTGTAATTCTGGAATCTCTAGACAAGGAAAATGTAGCAGGTGTTGAATCAATTACAGGATATCTGTTGATAGCCAGGGCAGACAGTGGCAGGGTAAACAGTTAAATATTTTGGTCTAGTCTTTTACACTCCTCATGTGTACTAGAAAAAGAAGCCAGAAACCAAAGCATTTTTGCAAAAAAAAAAGACATATTTTTAAATTACAGTCATTTAAGATAGCATAGTAGCTGTCAAGACATTGAACTAGGACTGGGAGACATCCAGGTTTAAATCCAGCCTTAGCCAGAGAAGCTTACTGGATAATTTTAAGTCCAATCTATGCCCGAAAGTGATGGTTGTGAAACAAACTGGAGGAAATTCTATATATATACATCCCCTTGGAGGAAAAGGTAGGATATATAAATTCAGTAGAAAAATAAATTTATCTACTTGAGGCAGAGGAATTGTCAGTGAGCATAATCCTTCTCAGGACTGAGATGCAGATCCTCTAAAATGGGTTAAAAAATTAGGAATAAGAGTGCCTTTCATCTACAAGTGGTGTTATGAGTAGACTTCCTTTGGACACCTGCTGTTGTTCTCTGTCTTCTAAATTTCAGTGGAATAAAGCCGTTTCAGATCCCATCTTTTATTTCTCTACCATGCATGTCCAGCCCCCAAGAAAATACTTCCAACCCCTGGCCACATATCACACCACGATAGCTGTGGCCTTCAGTTTCCCAACACTCCAAATCAGCCACATCAGCCACATGACAGAATTTGCTCCACACAAAAGACAGACTGTCCTCACAGAGTCTCCAGAGTGTCAAGCGTTGGTCCACTGACACAGAAAGGAGGAAGTCCAGGTGGAGGAGCCTCACTCCTGTCACGTGAGCTGCATGAGCCCCAAGCCACGATACTTTTCTGACCACTTGGAAACCAGCATTGATTGGGGTCTCCTGGCCCATAGGGCTTTCAGGCTTCACATCAATAACATGGACAGAGATGGACCCGTCATCACTGCCACTGACCACTACAAAATGTTTCTCAACTGTTTTCTGGATATGGAAACTGTTCACACCACAGCTATGAGCCTGAATGGTCAGGACTGGAGATTCCAGGGCTGGAAAACAAGAGATATTGGTTATTTTTCTTCAGAGAATGTATTGCTGGCTGCCTTGGGCAGTTTTTTAAAATAGAAAGGTGGGTAGAACTACAAGAAAGAGTAGGTACACCGAAAGGGTCCAAGACTAGAGAGGAACATTTGAATGAAATCCAAATGTCCAATTGTACCTTTAGATGGACAGAAGCCTCAGCTGAGAAATTTTACAAGAAAGGGGATGCACTGACTTTTTTTAGGGTACATTAATAAGACAGCAAATACCTACCTAGAGGTTTCATCTGTGTGTCTCTTGTCTTTACTCTTGTTATAATATGGCCAAGTGCAGCAGTAACATCCCAAAATGCAATGCTCCCATCAGTGGCTGCACTGCCCATAAAGTATCTCCTATAAAACAAAGAGTATTTTTAAAATTAGCTCTTGGGGTCCTCCAGTCTCTCTATTCCAAACTTCATGCAAGCTTCTCCTGGCCATGGGAGATGGTACTCAGATGCTCTTCTTACCTTCTCCCACCAGTAATCTTGTAGGCAAATGCCTCAACCTTCAGGACACAGTGCTGATGGTGGAAGGATTCAGCCACAAGACACAACTTCTGGGCATTCTCAAGCAACAGGAAGAGTCTACAAAAGAAGGAAATGAGGCACTTAAATGGACAAAGAGCTCACATTCTCTATGTGGCATCTTTTAATATGCTCATACAACATTGCTGCTCTGTGAGCTGCACTGGCTCTCAATAGGCTGTGAATCCAACTTAAATTGCTGGTTGCTACCTAAAAAGCTCTCCATCGCATGGGACCAGGCTATTGGTGGTCTCCCATTGTTTCTGCCTGCCCCACCAGGTTGATCAGGAAGGGCCTGACGTTCCAGGTCCCTTTCATCAAACACTGCCATCTTGATGGACTCCAGAGCCATCCCTTCTGTGTGACTCTGCCTGCTCTATGGAACAGCAACCCCCCCAGAGATCCAGATAGTCCTGCTCCTGTTAGTTTTTTGTAAGGCTCTGAAGCCCTGGTTCCTCCAGGGATTTGGGATAGGTATTCAGATAAATTCTGTTGATGATATGGTTTTGTTTTGGGGTTATTGTTTACCTGAAGAGTTATGTACTTATACTGTTAGGATGGTGTTAATCTTTGTACATTGCCCGCAGTCTCTGCTGTGAGATGGGCTGCTCTGTATGTTTTTTAAATATCTAAGACTGTTCCTGTTCCTTGCTCATATTTGGGGAAAATGCTTCATAGAAGTAAGCAGCAGCTGCTTATGTTTTTCTTGCCCTGCTTTCCCCATCATTCATCACCTCTGGGAATATGCTTAGCAAGCAAAGCCCATTCCAGCCATTCCAACCCCCAAGAAGAGAAGCAGAATTATTTTTCTTACCGGACAGATCCATCACTACAAGCAGTAGCCAAGAAGCATAAGGGACCAGGAAGTTCTGCCTCTTCTATCCTCGCAAGTACCACCACAGACATGTACCTGGAACATATAAGTCAGTCACTTCTTCTGGGGTTCTTCATTTGCTGGTTGTTCTGTAATCCAGATCACTAGAAGCAGGCATATGCAAGCTAGAAAGTGGCCTGCTGCTTGCTACTATGCAGTGGTATCTATCATAGATTAGCAGGTCTCTATATTGGATCTGTATGTCTTATTCTAATGACAGTATACCAGAGTGGGAAGAAGTCTACTCTAGTGGTCTAGACCTCAGCAATTTTAAGATGTGTGGAGTTTGACTCGAGAATTCGCCAGCCAGCATGGTGCAACTGCATGTTCATAAGTTGCATGGTGCAACTGCAAATCAAGGCATGCACACAGTTCTGAGTTAAATATCACTGCTTTCATAGAATATAGAAATATTCCGTCCTTCAAAGATTTAGATTTGAAGGAGGGAGCTTTAAGTTTAGACATTTTGGTAAAAATAATACATTTCATATCCTTTCAATCTGGTTTTAAGATTCTTGTGAAAGACTGATGGCTCTCCTAATGTTCACTATGTGTGGGGTGTATGTGTATGTTTTCTGCAGATATCCCTCCCCCCACTTTGCAGAATTTCACTGACAGTTCAAGTAACCAAATTTTGGGGTATGCAAGATTTTAGATGAACCACAAGCATTATTAACCAAAGAAGGCTGAAAATGTGATAGCCTTTTTTATGTTTTGATGCAAATTCTGGAACCTCAAATTTTTTGTTGCTTGATAGGGAGAAATTTGTACAGATTAGTTGGTTATTATTACAGGCAATAGTTGGCCATTATTACAGGCAATAACCAACTTGATTTATGAAAAAAATGAGAAATCTAATTGGCATGAAAACTACACTGGATGGCAATTAGAAATGAATACCAGTCGTCTTCAACTTATGACAATTGAGCCTGGAATTATAGTTATAAGTCATTGCAATTGTTAAGCAGGTCGTGTCCAATTTTATTAATTTTTTTCAGTGGTCATTAATCAAATGCAATGCTCATTCAGCAAATCCATTCTATCTAAGAGGTGTTTTTTGCAGGAAACTGAAGTAAATACCAGAAACCAGCAAAAAACATCAAAAATCATGGTCATGTGATTGTAGGATGCTGCAAATGGCCATAAATGCAATCCAACTGTCACATGCCCAAAATGCAGTCATGTACCTGTGATGTGTGTGTGTGTGTGTGTGTGTGTGGCTGTCAGAACTTCAAAACTGGGTCATTATATTTTCGGGGTGTGTTACTAAGCAACTGGTCGTGAAGTGAGGACTGCCTGTACTGCTGAACTTGGGTGCATGTGAGGGGCTAATGACAAGGAGAATCAGCAGCCTAGACCCAAAGCTAAACAGGGTTTTATACTTTGTATATGGGGACTAGCCATATCAACAATGCAGGTTGTCCCAATTGAACAGTTCTGGGGAAAAACCATTTCTACCTGGTTTCTGGATCCATCTTGATGAGTTTGTGCTTATTTTTCTTGTAGTCCCAGTGCTCATCTAGGCGATGCGAGGCCATATGAACCAGCTGACAGTCTATACTGCTGCTGGAACCATGCTTAGGACTGAACATTAATTGATAACACTCAATCTGGGCTCGTCCCCCAGCTGAAAAAAGCAGAGTGGAGATCTTTTCCATCTCAGACTGAGTAATGCTGTTCCAGATCACAGTCAGAGCTCTTACACTGGAGATGTGGTCGCCAAGAGCAGCGAGATGGGTCACTGTGCGAGTTTGCACATTAAAAGCAAGAATGTTCACTGTATTGTCCTCACTTCCTGTAGCAAAAATACTGACCCTCTCTTGCCCAAATATTTTTAGGGTTCCAATGTAACACACACATGTCAACCCCCTGCCATGCAGAGCTGCTTTCAGGATCCTCTGCCCACTGGAGACTTCTTTACTTTGGTATAACCAAATTTCCCCAGATTTGATATATGCAAAGCTCTCCACAGGAAGGCAACGGACATAGCTCCAGGAGCGGTGGCCACCTCCACAGGGAATGCAGAAGAGCTTCTCACTGCTGCTAGCACTCCAGACTACAAAGTGGGTGGCATGAAAGCCTAGCACCCACAGGCTCCCATCAGGACCAAAACGTAGCTCTTCCAGCCATTCCAGGTCTTTGCATGGTTTTTGCTTCCTCAGCACTTGGAGCTGCTGATCCTGCACTTGCAGTTGGCGGTAGCAGCCATCTCTCCCCGTGCTGTAAATGAAGTCACTGCGGCAGGTTATGGAAGTTACCCCAAGCTTCCCATGAAGCCCAAAAAGCAGAGAAACAGGCCTCTCACCATGTGGCTCTTTATTTCCAATAGGGAAGGTAAATCCAGGCAAGGAACAGGTGATCTCTGAAGCAGGACTGCCATGTTCAGCTCCCACTTGTGCTTTTTCCAGTCTAAGAGTTGGCTTGCAGGCAAACATCATAACAGAGCCCCTGCGGTCACCGCAAAGCAGAAATTCTCCCTGGGGCAGGAAAGCAATGCAGGTGTGCCATCGCTGCTTGCAGACTGGCAGGAGAAAACTTTGCTTTAGCCCCACAGTCATTCCTTGAAGTGGATTCCAAGATACCTTCAGCCACAGCAGAGCCCCTGCTGGGCCAGAAGCAAAGAGGCTGCAAGTATTGGGATCCAGTTTTGGATCTGCAGACCAAGTCAAATTGTGCACTTTCCCTTCATACAGGTTTAATTCCTTGCTTTGTGCAGGGCTGTGAAAGGGAAAGACTTTTACTTGCCCCAACAAATTGCCCATGGCACAGAGGACACCTCCAGTAGCAAGCTTGGACACTTCTAAGAGACTGTAGGACTGATATGCAGCATCCTCCAAGAGCAGTGTCCAAGTTTCGGAAGTCAAGTCATAGGAATAGACCACTCCAGCATCAGTCATAACCAAGAGATGGTTTACATCCACCAATTTTACTGTCCTAGGGGATCCTTTTCTCCCAGGGGAAGGCACATTCAGTTGCCAGAGCCTGTTTCCAGTGCTGCTTTTTTCTTTGAGGCACCAGTGTCTAATGCCTGAATCAGCTCCCCCAGTGAACACCCAACCTTGCTCCTCATGCACAGCCACTGCTCGCAGCCCTTGGCCTTTGTGTCCTTTGAAGCTGTGGACAATCTTGCCCTGGTAGTTCCACACAAGACAAGCAGAATCCTCACCAATGCTGATGATACAATCCCTTAGCAGTCTTACTGACCAGACTCTGGACTGGTGCCCATAGCACACCAGCAAGCATGGGACCAGAGCAAGTGGTGTTCTAAGGTCACAGATGCTCCAAAGTCGCACACTCCTGTCATCAGAGGCAGAAGCCAGGATGCCTTTGCTCTCCAAGAAGCAAATGCTGAAGATGACACCGCTGTGTCCACTGATCCTGCTGTGGGGCTTTATCCTTCCTGTGTCATCAGTTTCATCAGCTGCACACCAGACCACCAACTGATGAAAAACTGTGCCAGCCACCAGAACCAACATCTCCCAGCAGCTCCCTACCAAGTGGGCAGAATAGAGGATACATTTTTCTTGGCAGTGCACTTCTTGGAGGATCCTCTGGCCAACACAGTCATATAGTGCCATTGAATTGTGCCCCAAGGCCATAGCCACACTGCTGGGCATGTCAGCCCTGCCCTCCAGCCACTGCAGATCCCAGATCCAGTCGTGCAGCTCACAGAAAGGAAAGACTTCACTGAGTTTCACTGTGCTGTTCTGGAAGCTTAGCTTTACAACTACAAAGCTTTTGCCTCCAAAGATAGCCAGGACTGAAGATTTGTTTGCTCCAGGATTCAAATTCCGCTGCTGCTTTATACCATGGACATTATAGTTCTGAAGGACCTGCTTGGAGCATCTTGCTGACGGGCTGGCATCTGGCTCCAGATCATATACGCCTATGTTGGGGCCTTCTCCTAAAGGAAGATGAATACCAGAACACTAAGTCAGTGTATTTCACATGCAATCAAAATGCCAGGCTCTTCTCCTAGAATTGCCCATCTCACAAATACATTTGATTGCCAAATTCCTATGATCTCCATTAATGTACACAAACAGGAATCTTATTGATCTTGAGTAGGATTCCTACTTGTCCCCCTTTGTTTCTTTGCTTCCATCGCAGGCCATTATATTTTGTCGCCCTTCCCATGGCTCACTGTTTAGTGAGCATGGAGCTAAGATTTAGCTTAGCAGAAATCTGGCTCTAAAATCCACAGCAAAATCCTTATTAACTTTCAACCAGCAAGACTATAGCCTCATATTTGGCCCATCTGACAATGCCCCCTATCCCACCAAATGGGGAAAATAAAGTGGGGATTCTAGTCTCTAACTTTAGAAAAAGTAAGACATTTACCTGCTATAAGATGATTTCCCACAATCTCCAGAGCTGTAATAGGTGCCAGTAGTAGTTCTGTTTCCATGACTCTACGAGGATGCTAGGCAAAAATCCTGCTCGATTATCTTCCTTTTATATAAGGATATATAGATCTCTGAGGAAGGAGGAAAAACCATAAAGCCATCTTGGAAATCTGCATCAACTCAAACAACTACAGAAACAAACTGCCTTTTGATGTACAACACAATCATAAAGATCTAAAGAAGATCCTTCAAGCAGAATCAACGTGTTTGGATAAATGGTTAGATTTATCCATATGGCTAATATGGTGATTGGATACAGAACTGGATCCAGGATGAGAGCTGAATCCAACCTTCCTAACCTAAAGCTAACAAACTTTCCAGTACATTGCACATGAATGAGCACCAAAAGACTTACGAAAGCTAATTAAGTACAGTAGTAGTATTTACCTGGACTATCTCAGTGATAGCCAAAATATGGTTTATTTGACAGACCCTTCGCCTGCTCCGAAATCCGGCAAGCCCCGCGTGGTGACCGCCCATCGCTCCGAAGCATTTACTGCGCAGGCCGAGGACGCGCGCCTGAGCAGCTTCTCCCCGGTGCGGGATCCACTGAGCCGAAAGCCTGCGGAGGTGCCGTCGTAGGCGGGACGTCGGCAGGCAGGCCAGGCCGAAGAAGGCCCGATAGATACAAAACCGGAAAGAGCGGGACTCAGCAAGGAAAAACCAGCGGAGGGAGGGAGGGAAGAGAGTCGCGTAGGGGAGCCTTCGCAGCAGGCTTCAACTTTGGCGACTTTAAGGGTGGACTTCAACTCCCAGGATTCAGCGGGGCCGGCTGGGGAATTCTGGGAGTTGAAGTCCACTCCATCTTACAATCGCCGAGGTTGGACGTGCCTGCTTTGAGCCCTTACTCGCCGACACGCTCCGCTACCGATTGGCTGTGCCTCGGGAGGCTAGCTCCCGCTTCCCTTTCGCCGCGAATCGTCATTGGCCAGCGGTTTCCAAGGGGCTTCTTGTCTGGGTGAGAGTCGGTTGCGGGCGGGAGGAGGAACCTTTTCTTAAAGCAGCAGTGCGGCAGGCTCCTGCCCATTGGAGAGGCGGGATTGGCGGCCCCGAGGTGCCGGCGGGCTTTTTGTCGCCAGCTGAGCGCGCAGCGTGGCTGAAAAGGGTCGCCCGGAAGAGCCGAGCAGAGCCAGAGCCAGAGCCAGAGCCGCCTCACGGCAGTCACTGGGCGGCCCGCGCCTCTGGAGTCGCCCTACGCCGAAGAGGGGAGCGATCTGCCGTCGGCTTCGGCGCGAAGCCGGAAGGGGAGCAGGGATTCGGAGTCACGTGCGGAGTTGTCCTGGCTGGCAACTCTGAGTCGCGTGAACTTCCGCGTGTTGAGGCAGCCCGCTGATCGGTGGCGAAGGGCAGTCGGTCTCCGGTCCGTTGAACGAACAGGGGCCGCTTATCCTTTGCCTCTCCAGCGCTGCAGTACCAGCCCTGTGGCTGTAACCGGGACGGAGATTTCCACTTTCTACAAGCATTTATGTTGTCCCCTTATCAGAGTCCACGCAGAAAAGCACGTTATTCAAGAGAATATTATCCTCTGGAAATTTTAGCTTTTGCCACATAGTCATATGTATAAAATCCACCACTTTTCCCAAACTTAGTAGACTTTGCATGGACAAGTAGAACGAAACATGGAACTCACTTGTGCAAAAATGCATACGGTCAAAAAGAATAATAGTTATATAAGAGTATTAGAAATATATATGCACTTGAATAATGTTTACAGTAGATAAGTATATATAGAATTGCAACTCTTATAAAGTATATACTTTTTTCTTTTGTAATTTTTTTCACGTTTCCAAAAACAGATATAGTATATTCTTTTTTTTTTCTCGATGAAAGTATCCACTGAAATTATTTGGTGTTTTGTTCCTTTTCTTTTTCTATAAAGCAAGCAAGCGAATGAATGAAGTGTGGACTTCAGCTCCCAGAATTTCAACTTTGCACATTTTAAAGTTGCCAAGATGGAGAAACACTGCTCTGGGCTGCCTTCTAGAGCTCCTCCCTCGGTCCCACCATGTCAGATATAATTAGGGTT
>JANHZU010009286.1:23052-34526 GCA_032468055.1 Acrochordus granulatus | reverse complement strand
ATCAGGGAGGGGGCAGCCCTCAGCTCGAGGGGCAAGATGGTCCACAGGGCAGGAGCCACAGCAGAGAAGGCTCTTCTAGACCCCGCCAGCCAAAAATCCTCAGCTGACAGGAACCGGAGGACTCCTCTGCTGATTCCGGTGGGCCGGAAACTCCCCATCGGGGTGACGCGGCTCCTCAGCTAGCCTGGTCCCATGGAGGGCTTTGAAGGTCAATGTTAGCACCCTGAATTGCACCCAGAAGCAAACCGGTAGCCAGTGCAGCTCGCAGAACAAAGGTGTTATGTGGGCCAATCTATCTAATTTGTCTCCTTAAGACTCGATTTCTTTTCTCCTCATCTATTTCCCAAAGGTTTTTTTTAAACAAGATTGCTGGCTTTTTGTCCACCTGCTTACGTGTCTGCTGGCAATTTCAGTCTGGTCTCGTAGGGCCATAGGTTTCACCAAACTCTCAAAATCTTATTAACGCTACCTAAGGCCAGGAAGCGAAGCTACAGACATTCCTTTTAGTTGCCAGTGAGGCACAGCTGCCCCCGAGAGGGAGACACACACACACACGTTCCTGTGCTTTGGTTTCATTAACCAGTTTCAGCACCATCTGAAAAGATCTGCGCCAATGCTTTGCACAAACCCCTTCCTGCTGGAATCGCTTCGAGGGAAATGGGTTCAATCTGGGGGGAGACGAACTGTTGGGGATTTCCCCCCAGGCACAGCTTGCTCTCTGGTGGTTCTCCTAAATGTCTCCAGAACAAGCAAGAGTACTTGAGGACAGCAAGGCCCTTCAGAAGAGGCAGCCGTTTGGGCCCACACCACAGGGTGCTTTCTTCTGCTCCTCTCTGCATCCTTAACCTGAGCCAAAAGGCCAAGAAGGGATCTGCTCCTCTCTCTGGCTCCGTGTTCTGGCGGGTGATCGCACCTTTCTAGTCCTTTGAAACCTGCTTTTGCTTCCTTGATTCCTGCTGGACAATCACCATCACTCTGAATTCCTGGCTGGTTCCCTTCCCATCCAGCACCTTTAAAATTCCTCCCAGGATCTCCTTTGCGGCCCAGTTCTTTTTGGCATTGCCATTTCCACTCATTTCCCAATTACCTATCGATTTAATGTGCTGCAGGCTTACTAAAATACAAAGAACAGGGGAGAGGATGTTCTTTTCTATTGCCTACATTTTAAATTCCATATTTACATATATATATATATAAGTAGCATCTGCCACACCAGAATGGGCATAAGTCTTCAAGTACATCTAACAAACTTTTGTTCATTATTTTTTGCTTCGTCTTAATCTTCCTTCAGCTGTCTGACCCCTGCAGCCACTCTGCTCCACTCAGCTGCCCAATCTGCCATGATGCTTTGCCACAGCATGGCTGCTCCTGGCTGGGTTGGTTCTGCCCCAGCTACAGAAGCTGGTCCTCAGGGTGCGCTGGCATGCATTTTCTCCAGGCAGCCCATCCAGAAGGAGACAAGCCGGCCATCCTTGTTGCAGCAGAAGTCCGTGAAGTCTTTGAGCAGCCGGTCAGCAAACTTTTCATCACCAGTGGCACTGGAGCGCCAGCTTTTGGTCAGCATGGTGTTGTAGGCCCAGTTGTAGCCAATGCGCTCCTCACAGAAGACATTCTGGTTGGTGGAGCTTGTGGAGTTGCGTCGGCGGCGCTGCTGCCCGGAGAACTTGCGCTTGGAATATGGCAGCTGGAGGAAAACGGTACCTGAGTGGGAGAGGAAGTTTTTCAGACAGGGGGACGTGTCCCCCTGGGCCTACTTCCAACCAACAAGGCAGCTGATGCTTTTCTGCTGCTGTGAAACTGAACTTTCACAGCAGAATGCTGCTTTCTCAAGTTTTACAGAAAGTGTGCTGCTAGTAACACAAGAGCTCCTCATGTGCAAAGCAGAATTTCAGAATGAAAGTTCAGTCTTGCAGCAGCAGCAGCCACCTGGCAGGGGTGCAAAGGAGCAGAGGCAATGAATGTCACATCAGCTTGCCGGGCTTCAGACTAGCAGCAGCCATCAGCCAGTCAGAGGCTGGGGTGGGACCAGCAGGGCAACGAGAGCTGGACTGAACCAGCAAACAAGGGAAAGCTCTCTCTCTCTCCAGTGCCCAACAGCAGCGGGCCAGAGCAGAGTTACACTCGGCTTAGAGAGATGAGCTCCCACAAAGGAGGAAGGAGGCTCCTCCTGCTTCCCTAATGTCTGGAGAGTTCCAAAACTGCCAGAGATGAAGACTGCCCAGAAGCCACCCACAGCTTCCCCTTCAGGCCTATCTACCACCTGCCGAGAAGCCAGCTAAAACAGGGCCAGCCACTCTCCCCCTCCCCCCAAGGGACACAGGGCTCACCTGTAACATGGATATACTGGGGCTTGTTCTCTGCAGGAAAATTGAAGGCTGAGGCCGAGTATTTATCTTGTACAAATCCAAACCTGCTAGGAACAAAGCACAGCTCTTGCTGAGCATGAAAGAAGAATGCACATCTCGCAAGGTAAGTTCCTCAGGGGCCCAGCCTGCCATAGGCATCACTAAAACGACCCAGTCCAATACAGTGGCTCTCCTTTGGATTAGGAGCAGAAATCTACCCTGAAGGAAAAGTAAACTAAAAGCCCAACCTTGTAGAGGAGATAATGCGAACTCTCAAGTCTGCTTCCTGCACTCCACCCCTCATCCTCCCCAGCAGCACCTCCCTGGCTCACCTGTGTGCAATGGCTTCCTGCAGAAGGTGCATCCGGTCCCAATAGGTTTCTGGCTCAAAGCCTGCAAGTGAACCAGAAGAGAGATTCCAGTTGCTGCCAAGATCCCAGATTTTTGGTGTGCATCCTTTCCAGAAGCTTTCTGGAGAATTCAAAAGCTAGATGCCTTTGTGTTACCTTCTTTGGTCCCAAGAAAGCACTGATTTGCCACCCAAAAACCCCAGGTGACTCAGCCTCTCCACTGAAGCACAGCAAGGAGGGTCAAGAGCACTTCATGGAAAAAGTCCTTCCTTGCCCAGTCTCTGCAACACCACCACTGGAATGGCTTGCCTGGCTTTCATTCCCCTCCCCTTCTCTGACACCCCTTCCCTCCATCTCTTGCCAATTCCCGTCCTTCTAAGAGGGCCAATCCAAGCCACTTCCAGGTTTGGAGAAAGAGCTCAGCTACTAACAATGAAGGCAGGGACTGAGTTGCACACTGAAGGCTCTTGCATGGTCTGCAAGCTGGTAAAAAGCAACAGACAGCCCCTCCCTCCTCACCATCAAAGAGGTGCTCACTGCCCTCCTTCAGCAAGCAGCTGATATTGAGGGGAATGAAGAGCTGGGCTCGAAGGGGGTCTCCGTACAAGTAACTGGGCAGTGCAAATGGGCCTTCCAGGACTGGGACCAGCAGGAATCCACAGGAAGTGGCTTTGCGATGCCAGCCTTGGACCTGTAGAAAGAGGGGAGGGTGATGGGAGGCTCTGCCTTATCTGCAGGTCTGTCTTTAGGAGCCCTGGATTCCAATGATGCCCAGACACTGACTGGCACCCAGCACATCGGGTCTACAAGAGGCCATTCTGATTTCCAAGGAGAAGCCCTGCTGTCAGAGCTCACCATCTCAAAGAGAACGGCTGCTGTCACCGCCATCCAGTGCAGCTTGATCTCAAAGGCAGCACTGAGGGAGAAGTTGCCGTGGTAATAACAGCTGCACCACTCCAGGCGGTCCGTGCGGTTGTTTATGTCCACGTCCAGGGTCACCGTCCGCTGTTCTGGCACCGTGGCAGCTACCCAGAGAGGAGCCAAAGAACAGAAGGGAAGGAAGAAGAGAGCAAATAGAAGACACTAGCCATTTGGCAACTTGCTGGCTCAGTGGGCCTGGTTCCCATCCCTTGGTCACTGCAAGCAGTGGAGGGCCTCCCTGTTGGAAAGCAGATCAACTCCTATTCCAGCAATTTAAACTCCCTCCCCAGCATATGGCTGCTTTGGAGACCGTGCAGCTCCATTTTCTATGTGCTCTTTCAGGTCCTCCATGGCACCTCAAGTGCTCTGACCCCTGTGGAATTAGGAGAGGAGGAAAGAGCTCAAATTTGTTGCCTCTCTACTGGTTAAATTTTGTCAACTGCTCACCGACCTCTTTAATTCTGATAATTCCCCTTCAGGATGGAAGACAAATATTTTGGCTGACGTGTGTTTCTGGGGTCAGAGCAGAAACCCACCAGCAAGGTCATGAGGTAGCACAGCAGATGGATCTGGGGGTTACTGGTGACTCTCCTAGGCCGATCTAGGCCAGAATCCATCTGGTCCTCCTACGGCACCATTCAGTCTCCCCTCCGCTGCCCCCCTGCAGAGCTTCTCCATTGCAAGATTGGGGGGCAGACATCAGAAAATCGCTTGAGATGCAAGGACACTGGGAGCTCTTGCCCCGTGTTCATTCTGTCTCTCTTCTACAACTGCTCTGCCCTTCTAACTCGGTCCTACTCTGAGGCAGAAGCCAAATCTCTCTTCCTGCAGGACCTCAACCCACTTGCTATAAAGAGAGGCTCAGTTCTTATCAGTTGCCATCCCAATTAGAAAGAAAATATTGGTTTGCCCCGACGTGGTTAATATTTGGTGCCAGTTTTCTGTTATCCTCTAGTTTTCTTTCTTTGTTTAGGTTTTTATTCATGTTTTATTTTTACTTCTATTATATTTTCAGTTATTTTATTCTCTCATTTTTTTTATCCATTGGTCATTGACCATATTCTCTGTTAATAAATGCGTATACTGTATGAGCATGGAAGGATTTTGGCACTGATAATGGACACTGGCATTTCTGTATAGCTGAGATTCCCCTCTCAGACAATTTTGGAACAGCAACTATCATGGCCTAAAGGGCCTAATTTGGAAGCAATCCAGCATTTATATCTTCCTCCTCCTCCCACATCTTCCTGGTCAGGTTCTACTACTTTTGGAGGAACAGAAATCCCACTTGGGTTAATTTGGATCCCCTGCTGCCACCTCCACGCCAGTTACCCAATAATGCTGCCGCCTGGCTTCGTCCTCCAAAACTGCGGCTGAAAGAGCTGTGCCTGCTGGCGTAGGATGCTGGGCGGCTTGGCAGCCACGGCAGGAGGAAGGCTGGGATGTCCAAATGAGGAAGCTCCTCGCCCACAAAAGCCACCTCAAACCACTTTCGCTGGAAGGCAGAGAAGTCATCCTTTGCCGCTGTATGCCACAGGGCAGGCTGCTGAATTCCCCCTGTGGAAGAGGGGAGAAGCAGCTTCTCTGAGGTGGCTGACACAAATGGGGGCCCAGAGAAGATCCCTCTGCCCAGCCTGCAGGAAATGGGGAAAATCCCTCTTCCTGCTCAGGAGTCAAGCTCCTGGCTGAGGAAATCAGGAGAAATCATGCAGATGGAGAGGAATGTCGGCAGTGGGGTGGGAGGGGTCACAGGAAGCTCTGTCTGCCCTGCCCTCCCCTATCTAGGCACTTCTATTCCAAGAGATGGTGAACTTCGTGTGATGTCTTGTGTGACTTGTTTAATCCAGGGGAGAGTAAGGACAGGAGGAGAGGCCATGATCAACACAGCACACTGCTTTTCACCTCTGAAAATGTTCTTTTCCATGGGCCTTTCTATGTTTTGCTCTCTAAAGTGCCAATGAGCCAGCCAAAGATGAGAGGGGAAGAGGAGGGAATGAGCCAAGTGCTTCTGGGGGACAGCAGTTGCCCCAAATTGTCCGGAGCCTGACCTCGCTCCTGCTCCTTGTCTTCCACTATCTTGTAGAAATAAAACCCATAAATAAAGGTGCGAAGCGTCTCTCCAGAAGCATGAATTATCAGCTGCTCCTCCAGCATTTTCTAGAGTGTAAGAGGGAGAGAAGGTGAAATGAAGACCCACCTCAGCTGGAGGGACATCAGTGAACATGGGAGAGGGAAAGGCTGTCCACAGACAGGTTTCCTGCTCCCTTCAAAAACTGCTCATCTCCACATGACTTAGAGGGTGATTCTTCCTATTTCCCAACACTGATCAGTGAAAAGGCAGGACTCTGAGGGAAATAGCAGACTGGACTCTCCAAGGGAGGAAATGGATCCTGTTCAGGACCAAGGAACAGGATGAGGTTTATCTTGCTGCCTGCAGCCCCTGGATCCTGCCCCCACCCTTCCATCGTTAAAGCAGAAGGGAGGAATTTCACCAAGGCTGCAGACAGAGAGCTGCAGGACTGGCAAATTCTAAACAACATCACCTGCATAATGTCGATGGCCATGGCCTGAGTCTGCACCCCTTCTACCATGTTTACCAACCAGTGCACGACTTCTGCGCTGATGAAGCAGGATGGGGAGAGGCCTTTCTGCTCAGAGAGCAGCTGGATCCCTGTGCTGAAAGCCAAACAATGCACAGGTTAAAGACATCCAGGGGCTTCTCACCTGTCCCCAACCTCTGCCCCCCCCGACATTGCGTGCCTTGAGATCGCAGTGGGAAAAAATGGTTGGACTCTAGCGGAGGCCTTGGCACACCCTCTTCCAGAAAGGGGCTGCCAGAGCAAGGTGAGAGTTGAAAGAAACCTACGTGGGATGTTTCATCGCTTCGAGGATTTCTAGCAATGTTGATGAAGATGTCAGGGAACTGGCAGAGAATGGCTGGGAGCTGCAGAATTTAAAGGAAAGAAGCTCTGAGCTGGCAAACCAGTGCAGGTTTGCAGAGAATCTGCATAAGGTCCTATCTCCTGCTCCTGGGGGATTTCAAATGTTTGTTGATTAAACAATTACTTCAGCTACAACTAAAGCCATGTCTGGTCCTTCTTACCTGTTTTCCACAGGTCCCAAGGTGGCTGAGGTCTGGTCCCCTCCATGGAGAGAACTGGCCTGAATGCTGCTGCGGTCTGCAGACTGGCCTGTGTTAATCAAAGTGCTGCCTTCAAGGGTTGCTGGGACAGACTGATCAACAGAGATCTGGGGGGAGGAAAGCAGCGGCCACAGTAGAGATCAGCAGCCAGAAGGCACCTGATTAAGCCCTGCAGATGTACAGAACAAATTTGGGTAGCCCTAATTGTAAGACTCAGGGATTTCCAGCTAATATAACCATCAAAATTCTTCAGTTGTGAAAACCTCCACTAAGAGGCTCTGGAAATGAGAATTGGTGAAGTGCTCAGAACTAGCTAAGACAGATCTGTCATCTGTGCCAACTTGGAGTTCACTTGGTTCCTTGGCAAAGAGAATCAAGCAAACAGGTCAGGGTTGTAGTCTAAAGATAGTCTCAGACCAGAACCACAAACAGCCATGTGGTTTGTACAAGTTTCCATCTCTCACCATGAAAAACCTGACATTTCCATAGAATTCTTTTCACACCTGGAGCTGCAGATGGGGTCACTAGGGACCGAGGTGATCAGAGAGAGACTCTGTATAGAGGACAGGGATTGCAAAGGGAGGACCATCTTAGCTCACTCCAAAGATGCAATCCTACCAAAAGGTCAGGGAGAGGCAACTTCTTCAAGCTGCAGGCTGAAAATAGCACCCACATAGGAGATGGACAGTCCTGGGCCAAAGGAGAGTTCAACAGAAAGTGTTCTTGTAGAAGCTCCTCTGATATGAAAAGAGCAGGACTGTTATTTGCACCCTAGGTTCAAGAGTATCTATCTGCCCAGGTTCCATGATTTACTTGGGGCAGGATCTAGCACCATCTTCTCTGCCTGTGTCAGCAAGGCATGCACTGGCGAAAGTCCTCCCAGGTCATTCCCTCAGTTCATTAATGGAATGTGAAGATGGGAATGTGCCTCAGCTTATTCTGAGAATGGTCTCTTTGGATTAGGACACTCAATTCTATTTGGGTTTTCAGGAATGCATCAAAGCCCCATGTCGTATTCAACCCTGAGCTAGGAAATGATTTTGGCTTCAGGAATAGGTAGTCTTGGAACTCCACTCAAAAGGAGTGGAGATTGTGGGGACTGTGCATCCCCACAATCTTCTAGAAAGATCAGGCCCCAAAAGACCAACCTCCATCTGCCATAAAGCAATTATCTGGAGGAGGAATCAGGGATGGCTGCACCCATCAGGGTAGAATCATCAACAGCCAATTCTGGGCTGAGAAAAAGAAGATTCTTTCCAGTATCTATGCATTAATCTTGAGCAAACTTTGCTCTTTTGACTGGAAATGGTTAATTCCTCTCCAGTTCTTAAATCCTCCACAAACTATTGACTTGTCCTACTGTAGTTAGAAACAATTCCAATTTATGCTAGAGTGAAATCACTCAAACTAGATCTTACTTCCTTGCCCATAAAAATCCTTAGAAATCTCAGCAGTACCCACCTTCTGTTTTTGCTTTTCCATCAAATAGCATCCAAATGTTTGAAAAGAGAGCTGGAGAAACATGGCTTTGATTCTTCCCTGGTCTAAAGGCCTTTCTGCAAAGCCTGCTGGCACATCTTCTCCACTCTCAAGGCAGAGAGTCAGCAGGTTTTCTCTGCAGCCACCGAGGGCTCTATTCTGAACTGATCACGATATCCTCATCATGGACCCCATCCAGTCCTCCTCTGCAGAATAAGCATCAGCACAACTTACCTGAATTGGCTCTGGAGCAGTGTTTCTCAACCTTGGCAACTTGAAGGTGTGTGGATTTTAACTCCCAGAATTCCCCATTTGGAAGTCCACACATCTTCAAGTTTTAAAGGTTGAGAAACACTGCTCTGGTGGCTCCAGTGGCAACCTTTTTCCTCCTCCCAGCACTCCAGCATCCCCCACTCTCAAGGAAGATTCCACCTGGACCAGGGTCTGCCTAGCAGACAAGTGCAAGCCAATTGGGACAGAAAGCCCAGAAGACCTGGCGCAGACAGTATCAGCCATGGGCCAAGCCCTCCTCTTTAATTCAGAGTTCTCTGGCTCAATGGTGATCTTCAGATCTCAATCCTGTCTGTAGCACAGAAACCTTGTCACTCTGACCAGGCTGTAGCAGCGCAGTCCTAGTGGGTGAGTGGGGGATGAGAAGGTGGGGAGCTGTTTTACACAAACTCCTGCTCTCATGGGGAATTCAGGTTTGCCAAATATTTGTGGCTTTTTTAGGAAAATAAGCCCAATATACACACAATTGCCAAGAACTTGTAAATCATCCCATACCTTTGCACTAAATAGGCAGAATGCTGAAGGCAGAGGGGGAACTAGTTCTCATAGACTTTTCTCCTGTCTCTGCAGGAAAAAAGGCTGAGAGCTTTTGGCTCCTTTTTAAAGAAAACTGAACAGTCCAGCAATGGGGAGGGCAGATCTTCAAACAGGGGCAGGAAAATAACATTTTCCTCCCAAACCAAACCACATCCTTCTAATTCATGTGGACTCTGTATGGCAAAGAATTTGAGAAACAGGCAAAGAGATTTTGCTGAGGGAGCAATCAGGTAAGAGAAGATACAACCCACAGCTGCATAACAGGCAGAGAAAGGGGCTCAAAAGGGACCCTCCCTCGTTTCTTGGGCTGTAAAGGAAACAATGGAAGATTTGTACTTTCAGACCTACAAGATTCTGTTAATGTAGTCTTACAATAAAGTAAAATTGGCTTATCTGGTTGTGCTTCCTATTGGTCTACCTTGGAAGGCTGACAGACGTGGCCTTCCCTGCAGAGGAATTCAGGCCCCAAATCCATTTTATAGCATTGCCACAGAGCATATGCCCTGTCAAAAACTGACCTGTGTGTGGAAGAGAGATGCTGTGCGAGGGCTTCGAACAAACTCCATAAAGAAGGTCCCATCCTGAAGCACCAGGAAACAGCAGTGGTAGCAACAGAAACAAGAGGGGGAAAGATACCATTGTGCAGATCTGTCACTCCAAGTGACACGAAAATCAAAGCAGGCAGGGAGGGTCATGAGGTGAAAGGAGGAAGCATTCAGAGGGTGCCAGAAGGAGAACTGAGATTTCTGCTCCAACCCAGACTTCCTTGGGAAATTGAATCAGATTTTGTTTCTTCCACATTTTGCATTCATTTTCTGCTTTCACGGCAACCAGATGCATCCCAGAATAATTATTTAGGGCTCTTAAGATCAATGGATTTCTTTTGCAAGAGCAATGGATGCTGCACCATCCGTAACAAAACTCCGAGAATTTCTTTATCTTTATGCTTTATAATTAAGCAGAACACAAAGTGGAGATGGTTGCTTCTGAAGCAGACAGGCACAGAGAGAACCTATCCCGCGTTCAGGCCTCTTTCATGCTACCCTTTGCCTTCCTGAACTTCTCAACTGCCCTCAGGATGCAGTCACTCTGCTGTCCGTTTTACAGATGGGAATGACAAGCTGAGGGACAAGCCTGCATCAGAACAGAAATGGAAGTCCTGGAGTCCAAGTGCTGCCACACCATTCAAAGTCCGACCTCTCGAAAAGAACTTCGCTGAACAACTGCACTTCTAACACAGAAGCAGACGGAAGAGCAGATGCTTTGTGAAACGCAGCTTGCAGCTTGCCAGCCATGGTGAATCTTCAAGCCCAGGGACTAAGCCTGGAGCTGTGATGCCCCTGGCTGAACTGCCATCGCCTCGAGCCTGAAGCCCACCGGGAGAGACTGCATTTCTAGGATAGGCATTTTGTTATTTAGGCCTGAGTAACTGGCTCTGATCTAAACTGGTAAGCAACACAAGAGCTGCCCTGTGGGTCAAGTGCATCAACAAACACAGCCCCTCTCCTGTTTTCATCTTGGAAGAATGCAAGACCTCAGTCCCAGAACTTCCGAACAATAGACTCACTAACTGAGAAGGTGCATCTCATCTTTGGCAACTTTAAGACACATGGACCAACTCCTAGAATTCCCCAGCCAGCATAAAGATGGTTGAATACACAGTATGACCTCTTTTGCATATACCTCATCCACCTGGTTTGGATGTCAAGACTCTTCCCTTATCTCAGATTTGTGACCAGGTAACAGTTAGCAGACAGCCCATGCAAGCCATGTGCACAGAGCCACATGCAGAAATGTGTCAGAATGTTTAAGATTCTGCCCTCACCTTCCGTGGGCTATCCATGTAAGCGGGTGTCATGGCACACTCAGCTGGCTGGACAGAGCACTTCCCAGCAAGGGCTGTGGCTTGTTGATCCCCCAGGATCCTAGAAACAAGCAAAAGAGGTCCATGAAAAATTGTTCAGCCTTCAGGTAGAAGAAACCTTCTTGTCTTCATGCCAGGATGGCCATGCCTGAAGGTTTTGCTTCCAGGCAAGGAGCCTGCAGAGATGCTGCAAACAGGACTGCACAAAACATCCCCCCTCGCAGGATGTCTAAGCACATAAAGGCAAACGTGAATGTGGGCATTTTGAGGCAAGTGATAGGACTACTTTTCACAAACTCTTCAGCTATCTGGAAGGGCTGCAATGCAGAAAATGGAGCAGAACTGTTCCACATCCTTCCAGAAGACATGTTAAGAAACCAGGGCTAGAAATTATAAGGAAATACAGTGGTGCCTCACAAGACGAGATTAATCCATTCCAAAATAATGCTCTTAGCACGAAATGCTCACAAAGAGAAACACAGTTTCCCATAGGAAACAATGGAAAGTCAGATAATCCGTTCCACGCCCCCAAAAATATTCACCAA
>JANHZU010009286.1:0-14217 GCA_032468055.1 Acrochordus granulatus | reverse complement strand
AACCTTGCAAGACGAGACTGATACATTCCAGAAGAATGCTCTTAGTCCGAAATGTTCTTAAACTGAAACGAGGTTTCCCATAGGAAACAATGGAAAGTCGGATGATCCATTCCACGCCCCAAAAAATATTCACAAAAAAATCATTTTCACCCAAATTTTATACAGAAAAGATTGTCCCTAATATCTGAAACAAGTAATAATTAACACACAATATAAAGCAGGAATAGAACAAACTAACCAGCACTGAGGCAGGTTCTGGCCTCAGCTGCGGCTTGGAGGATCCGCTGCCACCACTGCTTGAGGTAAAAGAGTCTTTTCCCTTAGCAACGTCTCTCAGTACAGCACACAGACAGTAATGGAGTAAACTGCACATGGCAGCATCGACAGAACTCTTGCGCAGTTGCTTCCTGAACGGGAAATACAGAGCGTGCTGACTGATGATGCGTAAGGTATCGCATGAAGCTTGCTCATCTTGCGAGTTGCCGCTTGTCAACCGAAATAAATTTTATTAAACATTTTCTGTGGAAACCTTGTGCAGTGAGGTGCTCATCTTGCGAGGTTCCACTGTAATTATAACAATGTAGTGTGTACTTGAGTATATTTATTAGACTTTTTAACTTAGACATTGGTAATTATGCATTAGGCTACTTTTCCTTATGATGTTTGCTGTAGGTTTCTACATTGAAAAAGAGGTATGCAAAAGAAATATTCACTGAGGCTTTAATTTTTAAAATTGATTTTCAGTTCTGATTATGGACGAAGAAAAAGAAATGCCTTTAAAATACAGGTTGAGAAAGGTATGTCTGTTAATGTTGTATTTGAGGTGAAATTATGCCATCAAAGCTAGTCTACATAAATAACCTAAAATATCTTGGAGACAGCTTCTCTTAAAGAGAGAAGGAGAGTGGGTAGGTGGGGATACAAGAACCAGTTTGATTTAACATTTTAGATTATGACCTTAATTTAACAGCAGTATCTTTGAACATTCTGTGATTTGATTTTGCTAATCTGTCTAACATGTCTGGCTGTTGGTTGCATTCTGAACAAAATACAAATTTATTCTTTTTCACGTATGAGCAAGTTATCATTGCAATTTCATCAGTATTTTTCTTCTACAGTTATTGGGATAATCAAAGATGAACTAAAATCTATAGATGTAGCCACTCTAGAAGATGAACATTTAGCAAAGAAATCAAAAAAGGGTGAAAGGTAAGTTGCAATCACTACAATCTCCCCCCAGAAAACTTTTAAATAGCTTTATGATATTTTAAATTAACACATGTATTATCATGTACACTTCTCTGGATATAATCCATTTCATCAAATGCATGGTGACTTTCCAAAAAGTTTTTGTAAATTAATCTAATGCAAATATAGTCCTATACATTTTGTAATCAAATATTAGACAATTAGGAATACTTTCCTTCTCTTCTTTATTCCCATGTAAGTATTGAAATGACTGATTTTTAATTTTGAAGCTAACTGTAGCTAATGTTGTATCTGTACTTCTATTCTTTCTAACCCTAGTTTTGGGTAAAGAAAATAATGGTTTGCTTCTAGCTACGGGAACAAAGTATATGAATTAGTAAAAATATTAATACATATAACTGAAAACGGAATATTTGGGAAAAGGGAATAGATGACTCAAGCCTAATCATAGCTAGAAAATTACATAGTATTGTATCTTACTAAACGTTTTAATTTTCTGCTATGGACTTCTGTTATTCCTTTCTTAGGCACAAAACTCTAGGAACAGCAGCTCATCACTTAAACAAAAACATCAAAACTCTAGGAACAGCAGCTCATCACTTAAACAGAAAGGTTACTCACTACAGTACTATACTGATCAACAATATAGTGAATTACTCGGGAAAATAAGTCACAACACTTTGAACAGACTATTTTAAAAAAGTATATTCTTTGCAATATGAGAAGTTGATTTAAGAGAAATGTCATCCATATATTCTGTGTTTTTTTTAAAAGCTGTATATCAGAAATTTTAATTTATTTTTAATTCTCTCTCTCCAAAAGTGATTCAGAAAGTAGCATGGATGCTACTGATACTGAACATCCTGTAAGTTTGACTGCTTATTATATTTTATTTATTTATTAAATTTGTATGCCGCCGAAATCCGGAGATATGAGATAGTAGGAGTAACAATAACTTACATGTTTAAAATACAGTGGAATTTCAGATTGCGAGCACTTCAGTTCATGAAATTTTAGGAAGACGAGCAAAAAATTTTAATATAATTTAATTTGGTTAATGAGTGGCAACTCGCAAGACGAGCATCACACGAGGAGCTTGCGCGGGAAATCTCACAATGGAGCCAATGGTGGTACTCTCTCACTGCGTAAAAAACGTAAATTAAGTGAAAGTCATTCAAGAAAAAGAACTCCCAAGATTCAAGTTCCAGATTTTCCTTCCAGGCAATCCCTCCTCTCTTCCCTCTCATCTCCCTCATGCTAGCAGGACTCTTTTCAAAGAGGGAGGATTGACCCTCCGTCAATCCCTGTCACTCACTCACTTTCTCTGATACACACAACCTCTCAGCACCATCCAGCCCATCCCCCTCCTGCCCATCTCTTCTCTCCTCTCATAGCATGGAGGCAGGTTATGATGAGAAACATTTCCACACACCCCGGGAAAGATCCCCCAAAAGGCATTGCCAAGGGAAAAGGCCGTTTTGCCTCGAGCAGCACTGGATCTTCCCGATCCAATAGGGCCACCCAAACAGCGTCGGCTGAGCTGCAGCCGATTGCCAGAATCTGCCTCAGAGCAGATCCATAAGTGCTGGTTCATTTGTTGTATTTTTATTTTGTATTGTGTATTAATCATTGTGACTTTTTCAGATATTAGGGACAATAATTTCTACATAAAATTCTGTTGAAAATGATTTTTTTGTGAATATTTTTGGGGGCGTGGAACGGATCATCCAACTTTCCATTGTTTCCTATGGGAAACCTCGTTTCGCTTTAAGAGCATTTTGCGCTAAGAGCATTCTTCCGGAAGTGATTAGTCTCGCAATCTAAGGTTCCACTGTAAATCTGTTTGAGGTTTTAATGTTCAGATTCATCTGCTTTCCTTCATCATACACTCCATTTAATATTTCCTGCAAAACATTTAGATTTTCAGCCAACAACATGGCAATGCCTCCATATCCATAAAATGTTGTATGTTGACTTCCCTACCAATATGCCTCAATTGTGGCAGTAATTCTTTATACATTTATCTTTAAATACGGTCGATGGGAACTGACACATCATCTTTGCTCAGTGCTGAACCATCACTAAATATTCCATTTATTCTCACAATGCCAGACGTCAGACCTGTATTGCTCATATCAAACAGCCAACCTCTAATTGCATATTCACCCAAAAAGATAAAGGTAAAGGTTGCTTATTCTCCAATTCTCAGCTGAGGGAGCCAGTGTTGTCTGAAGACGCATCCATGGTCATGTGGCTGGCATGACTATACAACAAGGCACACAGACACTATTACCTTTCCCACTGAAAGTGGTATCTATATATCTGTTTTTGAACTAAGTTGGCAGGAACTGGGGTAAGTAACGGGAGCTCACCCCATTACATAGCAGTGCTTGGGTCTCAAAATCTTCTGATCTTCTGGCCAACAAGCCCAGCATTTTACCTGCTTGGCCACCACACTCCAGGTGTATTCATCCAAAATATGTGATATTTCAAGTCTCTATTACAGTGTTTCTCAACTTTGGCAGCTTTAAGATGGTAGACTTCAAAGCTGGCTGGAGAATTCTAGGATTTGAACTCCACTCATCTGAAAGCTGCTGAAGTTGAGAAACGCTGCTCTATTATGTCATTTCTCTAGATTTCATGCTGGTACCTACACTTCTCAGATAAGACTGAGCTGTTTCAAGCCAGAGAAGATTCCCAAATTGTGCAGCCTGAGGCGATCCGATACTCTGCACCCCACGGACTCTTCAGCAACCCAATAAGCCGCAACTGTTAATCGTGCTATCACAGTCTAAAGTACAAGCTTCAAGCCTCTGACCAGGAGCCTCTGGAATCTTGTTGACATGTATAGGTTTATTGAACGAAAACTTAAATACAGGTGTCCCTTTACTACATTTCTTAATTCCTGAACAACTAATTAAAAGTACAGACAATTTTCCCAAGAAATGTAAAAGAGAGGTTATTTAAATTAGTTACCATATTGTTTTCTAACTTGCCTTGATTCTAGAAACATTTCCCAGTAAGAGGTAGCAAGCAAGTACGAGGAGCGAATAAAATATCATGCTAAAGAATCAAGAACTTCCCAGGGCAGTTCTTGCTCAGGGAAATCCTATTTTTAGAATTTTAATCAGTGTCATCCTTTGATCTTTGCCTGGTCCGTGGCAGAGCACTGTTCATTCTAGGCAGCTTTTTGCTCCAGGCAAGATGGACTGTGTGTACTTCATAGACTGAGCACTCACCATGCAATTCATTAAGCCCACTGTACAATGATGATTTCAGATAATCACTTGCTGGTTACCCCCCTGGCCAGGTAACCTCAACTGCTCACGTCCACAGGACCCTTCCAAAATGAGGCTTACCTCTGCTGTAGAGGGGGCTGCTGCTAAGCGGTGGCTGGACTGCTGTCGGCTTCTGGGCCTTGCTCTGCACAATGAGTTGGTAGCCCTGCATGAGGCGTTGGCAGATGAATTCCTCAAAGACCTGCTGGGCAGTCATCTGCAAGCCTTCCTCGTCCCTCCTGAGAAAGAAATGAGGGGAAGGGGGGTGTCATCATGGGCAGGCAATGAAAGCAGAAGACCCTCCCCATCTCTCCAGAGCAGCCACGCCAGCAGAACTGGAAATAAGGAGGGCTGATGCCTAAAAATGTGGTGCAAACTCCTGGCAGTTTCACCCACAGACCCTAGGTTTGATCCATGAGTTCAGGGGAACAAGAAACTTGGAAAGCTGCTGGGGCTTTTACCCCATGGAACAGGTAGTCCTTGACGTATGACTAGTTGCTTAGCAACCATTCAAAGTTACAATGGACTCCCCCAAAATATTCTTACAACCTGAATTCAAACTTCCAACAGCCGCCCCCCACCTGCAGTCACACCTGCAGTCACAACTGCATTTTGGGAACTCAGCAACCAACGTGCACTTATGGCCAGCTGGAGCACCTTGTGGTCACATGATCATGATTTATGACATTTTTTTGCTTTTGGTTTCTGGCAAAAAACATGCATTGTGGACTGTAGGTTTGCTACAAAACATAAAATCGTGTCAGACCATCATAACATACAATGGTAATTCTGGGCTCAATTATGGTCATGATTTGAGGACTACCTGCATGCTATAGTTATCTTCTTAATATGTTGATTCTTGTTTTGATGATGCTTGGCTGCTGTGGGTTTATTTTTTATATTATGTATTTTATCTATTTTATTGTAAATGTCTATATATACTCTCATTGATCCAAATCATGTCTTGTAGCAAAATTGCAAAAATTTTTTGCAAACTTTCTTAAAAAGGCAACTGGGCTTTTATTAGATGTTACAGGGAAATGTTTCAACTCCTATCAAGGAATCTTTCTCAATCCCATATGAAAAAGGGAAAATGGTAAGAAATATATACATTTTCTCGAAAGAAGCAGGAACAGTGAAATAGGATGCACTGAGTTCTCATATAACAAGCTAAAACAAGCAGTAAAGATTTTGAGAGAAGACAGTGTGATGGTTTCAGCTTAATCACTTCAGGGTCTGCAGAAAGGTTGTTTTCCTGCAAACGTGTTAAAGCCGGATTGTAAACAGGAGACAATTGAAATCCTGTTCCCTTAAATCTCCCCAATAAATTTATTTTATTGTGAGTTGTGTGAAATGGATAGCTGTATAAATCAAACAAATCTTTAACTAATGAATGTATGGGCAGCTATATAAACCAAATGAATGAATGAACGTTCCAGCTGTTGCCTCTACTGTTGCTTCTGTTCTGCTCCTTTCAGGTGCCCTTGAGACTAGCGGTCCACTCTTTGCAGCGCCCCTTGCTCTGCCCTGGTCCAGAGTGCTAACTCCACACTCGGACTCAGTTCAGGTGCCTGGCCACCACCACCGAGCGATTGGACGCACTGGCAGATCAACTCCCGCAAAGGCTGCTTCCCTCCTCCCCAGAAAGAGTTTTGGACAGGAAGAGCCTTGGCGTCTCCTGTCAAGGGAAGTCACTTGGTACATTAAGAGTGTTTTATCAAGTGACACATGCAGCAATGCTATTTTGGGTACTTCCAAAGAGGCACCCCAAGACAAGAGCAAGGAAAAGGAGGAGGAAGTCACAGTGAAATTCCGTGCTTGAAAACTGCAGAGGTGCTACTGCTGGAACTGAAAGCTGCGAGTTCAGAAACACAAAGGAATATCCTGGGTGAGGTGCAAGATGGTAATGGACTTAAATACGTAAAAGGGACTGGCCAAAGTTGGAACGAAACAACCCGCTGGCTGAGGGAGCTAAATCCACAGAACGTACAGCAGCTTTCCTGAATGGCTGCTTTCAAAAGCCAGGGCCATCCTAACTCCTCTCAGCAGATCCTGCAGCAAGCCTGCAGTTCAGCAGTGGAGCCCTATGTTGGGAAGAGAGCCATCTCCCTCTCTGCAAGGACAAGCTGACCACCAGCCACGGGTGATAAGGGAGATGCCATGCCTCAGCGGGGCTCAGACAACAGCTGGTGTGGCTTGGTCCCCGGCACGCCCACGGAGCCCCCAGGCAGAGATGTACCTCTCCAGGTCTGCCTCAGGAAGGAGATCGTAGCAACCCTCCGTGTAGTCGTTCCGCAGGCTCTGGTGGTCCGGGAAGTAATCCGTGGTCAGGGGAAGACAGGCGGGAGTGGTGAGAGACTTCCAGTCCACCCCAACAGTACAACAGAAGCCTGGCACTATGGGGGGAGCAGACAGTGTCAGAACTGTCTCGTGTTGCGGTACAGAGGGTGAGAAGGAAGAGGAGAGATCAGGAGCCAGGAAAAGTGGCGGAAGGTGCCACAGAAGCCAGTGGAGGGTAACAGACACATAAGGGGTGAAAGACAAGAAATCCGAAAGGGGGGGACGGTGGGGAAGAAAGGGGGGGGAGAAAGACAGAGTTGGTTAAACAGTGCAGTGAGCCCATGCCAGCTCATTCCCCTCATGCAACTGGGGTTCAAAAGTTAATACGCTTCCATTGCCCGTTGATCTGGAATCCAAGCCAAACCAGCTGCCGCAGAATTAACAGCACTCTCAAGCACAAAGGCGCACAAAAACACAGAACGGCCCCAGTATTTTAAGCCCAGCCCAGCAAATTAAACAGGGTCCTCTTGTGTCACCGCAAGAGAAACGGCAGGCGAGGGGAGACTATGTTGGCAGAAGAGCACGTCAGTCAGTACGGCAGCCGCAGCAGAGAGAGGCGAGAGGGGGTCATTCTCAGAGTTCAAAAGGGAACACAGGAGGAGGGAGAGGAGGACATGAGGAGGTGGAACAGGAGCGGGGAAAGCGGCTCGGCTGGACTTCCTCTGAACGCCCGAAGACCAGAGGGGCCTTCCCTCCCCTTTGAGTGGGACCCAGCCCGCTCCCCCGCCCTCTCCCTAGGAATGGGGCGCAGAGGGCACCCCCTTCTGAGTGACTGGCAGGGGCAGAAGGGAGCTGAGTGCAAGTCATGCTAGCAGGGTTCGACCAAGGGTCGGAGACCTCCTCAGGGACCTTTGAGGATTCCTTAAATAATCCACATGCATCTTGGAGTAATCTGGTCAGCACTAGATCCTGAGATTTTCATACCTATACTGGTAGTTCTTGACTTACAACCACAACCGAGACCAGAATTTCTATTGTCAAGCAAGATGGTTTTTTAGTAAGCCGTGCCCAACTTTACAACCTTTATGGATGGCTGTTAAGCAAATCATTGTGACTGAGTGAATCATAGGGTCACTAAGTGAATCAGGCTTCCCCTGTTGACTTTGCTTGCCAGAAAACAGCTGGGAAGGTTATAAATGGTGATCCCATGACCCTGGGATGCTGAACTGTCATAAGTATATGCTAGTTGCCAAGCATCCAAATATTGATCACGTGACCATGGGGATGCTACAATGGTTGTAAATGTGAGGACTAGTTGTAAGTTATTGTTTCCAGTGTCATCGTAACGTTGAACAGTCACTAAACAATGGTTGTAAGTCAAGGACTACCTGTATTGGAGGAAGGCTCCCTGTCAAATGCTCCTAAATAAATTCAGAAAAACTAGAACAGCAGGATGGGTCTTAAACAGCGAGCAGAAGAAATGGCCAAAGTGACAGTTGGGACTGGATTTTGGAAGTAAGCAGATGTTTCGGGGGGGCAGGAAGATGAACAAAAACACAGGTGCAGAGGGGAGAAAGGGGTGTGTGTGTTCCAGAAGCCGCTGGCCCAGAAGCACTCGTCTCAGCGCCAGAAAAGAGGCATGAAAACGGGATCATCAGTTCCAAGTCCCAGTGCCGATCAGCCAAGACTTTCAAATGTTTCTGCAAAACTTTGTAACTCAGCTTGAGAACTGATTTCATTTCTGGCACTTCTCATTCATTTCCACCCAGAGTTGCTGGGATACATACATATTTAATACGCACGCGCATGCACACACACACAGATTTCGATACCAACATAAAGCTTCTGCTTTGGCCCCAAGAAGGATCTTGGCAGGAATGTGCCTCCTAAAATAGGACATTCCCTTCAGGTGGCCCCTCTCCTCCTCTGGAGATGCCTCAGAGAGGGCTCGATGTCCACAGGTAGAGCCTGCATGGCTTTGTTTTTGGCTGGGTGCTTCTCTTACCTTCCTCCACGCAAGGATGGAAAGGCAAAGTCTGAACTCTAGCTCTGCTAGAGTTTGGAATTGTTTGGAAGCATCACTTCAGAATCAGGGACTCATAGCACAGGGAGATGGAAATGCACCTAGGCTCACCCCACCTCAAGGCAGTGCTGTTTTTTTAAGGAGTTATTTCCTTTGGCTTTCAATGGAGCATCAGCCTAAGTCGGCCCTTCCTTCTTAAAGACTACCTCCAGGTGCTTCCCAGGGTAGTTTCCCTTTGAAGGATCTTGAGGGAATCGCTCACAAGGGACCCACAATCCCACCACAATAATTCTGCCTACCAGTAACCCATCCAAACTTCAAAGCCTGTTTTCACTGGCTCAGAGGAGACTTTCCCTCTGGGGCATGAAGAGGAAGAAAATTAGATATTCCATTTGCACGGTTTCTTTAAAATAAGAACTGGCGCTCGACTTCTTTATTGCTGCTAATTCATATGTAGCTTCTTTGGAAGCTGAGAAAAAGGCTGTTACCCCTTTGAAGGGACAGAGCCAGCATCCAGGGTACCTTTTCTCTTATCTCCTGCTGGGTGTCCCTTTGTCAGTCCAGAAGACTTGCTTGAAGGAGGAGGTTCATCAGCTGCTCCTTCCATCCTGACTGAGCAACATTTACAAAAATCACAAGCTAACAATCTAAAGAGTTCATCCAACATGCGCTTGCTTCTCTTTTTGGTTTTTCTTTTATCCGTTATTATCTTAGAAAACAGCATTTTCAAGGATAGGGCCCTGCCTTCATGCAGCTGTGCACAGGGGGACATTTGCAGCATCAGGATCTGTGACCGCCAAACCCTAACCCTTCCCAGAGAGAGGAGGAGGAGGCACCCAGGTCTATCTTCTGTGGCATTTGGGAGTGGGTTCCATGTGAAAAAAACCTCACAGGTCAAAGCTGTTCATTTCAAGACATCACGAAAGACAAAGGAAGCGAGGCAAGCACTCAGACCCTGGCCCTGACCTCAAATCCACATAGCTTTTGCTCAGACCAATCTCCCCTCCCCATCCCACCATGCTTACTTGGATCTGATGAGCCTTCCAACAGTTCCTTGCTGAGTGTGTGGACATTCACTCCTGTCTTGGCTGAAAGGGAAGGGGGGATACGCAGGGCTTTCAGGAAACTGAATCCGATTCCCAAGCACCATGTCCCGGTCAAATTACAGAATTACCACTATTGCCTACATGTGGATCATCAATCCCTGGATACATCATTTGCCTGAGTCCTGAGCTGCTTTTAAAATCTTTCTGCTATAGCTCAAGTTTATTATTATGCTGTAAAGATCTTTGGTGATTCAGATCAACAAGGGGATTACAGATTTCTTAGCAACAACCCAAACCAGATTTCTCTTGCACTCATCTCTTTGAAGGGAGGGGGCCCAAATCCTGTGAGCATCACTCCCACACAGACAAAGGCAACATACGAACAACTTGGCTGCAGCAGAACAACAGACGACACTCAAGTTGCCAACTCCAGCAGCCATTCAGTTTTGGGTGCATGAAACCCTAGCAGCAGAAAAATGGCTAAAGTGGTTCACAGGACCAGCTTTGCCAGGCTACCTTAAAGCATCCAAAGCCAGGTGGGTTTTGTGGATGAGAACCAGGCCAACTGGAGAAGCGACACCCCATCTCAGCCAGAACCCTTCTGCTCGATTACCTGGACCTTGGCTACCCGACAACTGGTTTGGATAATCTTTCATGTCTCTGAAGCTCAAGCAGGAAGTGCTGTCCTCTGACTGCTGAGGAACGCCATGCCTGGAGAGGAGGAAAGCGGGACCCACCTCAGACTAAGGCAACTCTGCTCTGGGCCAGACTTTCAACTCCGTCCCCTCCCCAAGGGCTCCTGAGCAAAAGCCCTAAGCAGGAACTCTCCATGCCCTCAGCAATCATCTTGCAAGTTGGCCTCTTGCAAAGGAGAGGAGGAGACGTGAGCCATTCGCACATAGGCTGCTATGGCTGAGGATCAACATCCTTTCCATCCAAACCCCATTTGGTTGTTACCACATGAAGATTATTTTGGAAATCTCCATGCACAGAGAAGAACATCAAAAGGCAATTTAAAAACAGAAATCTCGCTGGGCACATGTATAAATGAGAAAGGGAAGTATTAGGCTGGGTTGGAAAGCAAACGACAGGAAGAGATATTTTAAAAAATCAAACAAAAGAAGATAAAGCCCAGCTGAATCTTCTAGGAGAAACTAGAAATACCTAAAAAGATGAAGCAAGTGCATCTTGTACATAAAAATGGCAATTAAAAACAAATGCTGGCATCCCTGTGAAGAATTTAAAGTTCTAGTATGGGCCATACAAATTTACATAGATATACAGAAGAATATAAATCGGCTGCATCTTTTTCGGAAATAACAGCAAGTGCGCTCCTGGGAAGACTACTTTGTTTGTCTGTATCCCACCTTTATTATTTTGATAAACAACTGGTGGCAAACATATTTAACACATCTTCCTCCTCCCATCTGCCCCACAACAACAACCTTGTGAGGGGAGTTGGGCTGAGAGAGAGTGACTGGCCCAAGGACACCCAGCTGACTTTCATGGCTAAGGCAGGACTAGAACTTAGACCTCTGGGTTGCTAGTCTGTTATCTTAACCACTAGACCAAACTGCTCTCAAGAGAATTTAGATTCTATTGTATCATTTTAATACTCTTTAATTACTGTACAAATCTTGCATCCCCTTTTCTTGTTTGAGAGCCAATAATAATATTCAGTGGAACCTTGGATTGTGAGTAATGCAGTTCACGACTGCTTTGCAAGACGAGCAAAAATCTTTTAATAAAATTTAACTTGAGTGAAAACTTGCAAGACAAGCATCACATGATGAGCTCGTGTGGGAAATCTCACAACTAAGCTGATGGTTCTTCTCTCTCGCTGCGTAAAAAAGCGTAAATTAAATGAAACCAGTAGTGCGAAGTTAAACTTACTTAGTTAAAGTTGTTCAAGAGAAAGAACTCCCGAGATTCAAGCTGCGGATTCTCCTTCCAAGCAATAACCCTCCCACTCCCGTCCTCCCTCTTGTCAGCCAGGACTCTTTTCAAAGTGTAGGAAGACTGACCCTCCATCTTCCCTGTCACTCTCTCTCTCTCTCACGCACATACACACAGCTCTCCTCGCCTGGCACCATCCAGCCTGTCCCCCTCCTGCCCATCTCTTCTCCCCCTCTCATAGTACGGAGGCAGGTTATGATAAGAAACATTTCCAAACCACCCGGGAAAGACACTGCCGAGGGAAAAGGCCGTTTTAATCTGCCTCGGAGTGGCACATCGTAGCTGCTTGAGGGGACGAGCGAGGCGATGAGATTAACACTAAAAACAGCACACCCTTCCAGGAAAGGCCAGATAAACTTCCTAAGAACTATACAGAAACACTGGAGAATAGAACTTTAAGGCTTGGTGGAAATCCTCTTACATAAACCATCAAGAACCATCACCCAAATTAAACCACAGTTGTTATTCTCTGCCCAGCTTGGATCGAACCCTGGGGGACTCCTGCCTCAAAATCTTCGAGCAAAAGTTAAAGTGCTGGTTAATTTGTTTTATTTTTACTTTATATTGTGTATTTTTGTTATTTGTTTCAGATATTAGGGACAATAATTTGTACATAAAATACCACTGAAAATTATTTCTATATGAATATTTTTGGGTGTGTGGAACAGTTCATCCGACTTTATATTATTTCTTATGGGAAAATTTGCTTTGCTATACGAGCATTTTGGATTAAGAGTACTTTTCCGGAACAAATTATTCTCGCAATCCAAGGTTACACTAAAAAGCAGTTCATGAGACAGCTGGCAGTTCACAAAAGTTCTCTCCACTGAGGATCTAGTTTATTAGCACTTCTTGAGCTTTAGTCCAAGATTAGATTTTATAATATCAAATATTAACTCCTGGTGATCTGTTTCAGAAGTGGCATTCCAAGGAAGATACATAAAAAACGTCTATCCAAGAAAGGCATAAAGATATAAGTTTGTATTTTTCAAAATGCTGATTTTGCTCAGGGGAAACATTATTTTTAAGACCTCTATTAATGGGGGATATTTGCACAATGTTTTGTCGGTGACTCTTTCAAACCAACTGATCAGAGTTTATTAGTTTTAATCCCAAGCTTCAAGTGGTTATGGCTTGGCAACTGTAAGTATTTATTGCTTCCTAATGGACTAATTTAAAATATGTAATCTGCAAAATGGATTTAGCCTTGTCACTTAACAGATTAAAGGAACTGAGTATTCTCCTGAGAGAAAGGGTCAAAATAATCTTCCAAAATAGTTTGATCCTAGATGTATCTGAAATTAATTCTTATGTGTGCTTAATTATGTATCAGAGTCTACAAAACCTTTCTCAAGAGACATTCCTCAAGCCAGGTGATACCCCCAAAAAGACCCTAGACCTGATAGCCCTAGACCCAACTTCCTAAAACAGAGAAAAAGTGGCCCAGATGACAGACAAACCTTGTGCAAAGCTTCCCAGGAAAGGCAGTATGAAAGCAATTCCGAATTTAACATCAGCATCTCAGGTTCAACCTGAAAACAAATTGGCAACCTGTACACACATAAATCATTTCAGTTGCTTTGAATGGAGAAGAGTGTAAAAGGTTTCTGAAAGATTTCTCCTGAGCAGGTCTTGCTATGGCATAGTGTCCAGGGAGTCCTGTCACCATTCAATAAAAGCTCTTACCTGCCAGCTGCCTCATGATAGGCGAGTTCCAACAGCTCAGCCGAGGAGTGAGTCCAGTCCCGCTGCCCACTGCCCTGCATTTCAGCCATGTTCTGACGGGTCTGGTGGTGGATCTGGATGGCTTCTCCTGAAGGGCCTGTCCAGTCACAATGTTGCTGTGTTAACCACCCTAATCAAAGCTGACCGAAGTACTGTTTACTATATGCATGTATGGGTTTATCATTTATAAAATCTCCAATGTATGAGATTTCCAAAAGGGGGAAGAGAAGTGTAAGTAACTACAAATCAGTCAGCCAGTTGTACCTGGCAAAACCTGGACAGATTACTGAGCAGTGGAGCATGAACAGATGGATTGCCGGGCAGAAAGCAACTTGAATTTATGAAGTTTTCTCCCAAGCATTGGGATAGGACAAGGTGGGGAAGAGGATTTAACAAAGGCCTGCAAGTGGAAGCTGAACTCTGGGGCCAGGTTTTTAATGTTTATGGTTTTAATAGATATATGTATTACATTGTTTTAATATTGATGTTATACTGTTGATTGGGAGCTGCCCAAAATTTGATATTAGATGAATAGCTACATGAATGTTTTAAATAAATACAGTGGTGCCTCACAAGACAAGATTAATCCGTTCTGGAAGAATGCTCTTAGCACGAAATGCTCGTAAAGAGAAAGGCAGTTTCCCATAGGAAACAATGGAAAGTCAGATAATCCGTTCCACGCCCCCAAAAATATTCACCA
>JANHZU010009285.1:250981-267576 GCA_032468055.1 Acrochordus granulatus | reverse complement strand
ACTCTCCAGCTCTTTCCTAGGGCTGGGAGTCAAGGTGATGCACCTTCTGGTCTGCTGTGAACTCTGAGAAGACCACCTCTCCGAGTTTATCCTGGCCACTCCGCATCCAAGGGCAGCTGCAGCGAAAATGACCCACAGCAAAGTTGTGGTCTCCGCCCCAAGAGGACAGAGGTGGAGAGCAGCCTGGCCAATGGAGAGCAGAAGACCACCAGGGAGGCTCTTCAACCCTTGGCTTGGGCAAGTCATGAGGTTCCCTAAGTCTCTCTTTTTTGCTTGCAAAAGGCAGCCAATGTCCTTCAGCCTAGCTGGACCTCCTGCTGCACGTGGTCCTCTGCACAACTTGACTTTGGGGCTCCCACCCTCTAAAAAGCATCGACGTGCACACCCGCCTCCATCCGTAGTGCTGAAAGGAGCAAAAGGAGCGGCTGGGATTTTAGCAACTCAAAAGAAGGAGTTAATGGGTCCCCACAAAGCAATCAGCCCTGCTCTCTGAGGGTTTATTCTTACTTAAATGAGCAGGTTAAGTCAACTCATTAAATGTTATAGATGCCCCCCTGGACTTTGTTTTCATTTTCATTTTATTTATTTTTTTACAGGGCCCCCCAAAAAAGCTGAGTGGAGATGCAACAGCGCATGGCTTTGCTCTGTCAGAGGGTTTTGCACCAAATCCTGCAAAATACAAGACTTGGAAATAGATCAGTTCTGTTCCTTTCTTTTTCTGGAGAGATTTTCATTCCCTGTCAAAGTCCAGATTTTGCTGTGTTCTGGAGTGACTTTAAAGCAAAAGGCAAGCAGGAAAATAACTGGGCAGGATAGGCCTTTCACAGTTTAGGGATGATTTTAATGCCTACTTTATATCACTGTTCTCAGCACGGCTGAGATTATAAACTTGCAGGTTATTTGAAGATGCTCCCTGTATCCAGACTAATTTCTCACCCTGGGCTGACTGGTATGTAGTTTTGAATATGTTAGGAGTAAATTTGGATGTGGGTTCCTTAAAACTGTGCACTTTACCACTGAGACAGAAGTAAGGGCGAGCATGTACAAAGTGTTTTTGTCTCATGTCCCAGATTAATCACAGGAGCACCCAAGATCAGAACACAAAACTATTAAGATCCAGTACTCCAGAGTTAATTTTTAAGTCAATCTTTTATTCCTCAATCCATCCTGGAGGCCAACTCAAACTCAACAAACAGCAGAAACATTCTGGAAATCTTACTTAATAAACCAGTGCAAGGAATTAAGCCTAATTCCTTGGAAATCTCCTGCCATTTACTGATTATTATTATTTTTTGGTCTAGAAAAGTCATTTTGGGGGGAATAAGAAAAACAGTTGGGCATGTTTTTTCTCCTTTTCCTCCTCTTTTTATGACTAGGAAGTATCAGATGCGATGCCATGCGGGAAATTTCACTTTATTGTCATTAATTTTGCTTAACAGATGAACAGTTTGGCTTAACAGTTTGGAGAATGAGCGAGCCATGTGGAAATAAGCTTGCACCAAGAAAAACTAATGCAGTATAATGCAAAACAAAATAATTGTAATCATAGCACAACTTTTCTGTCTTCCAGTCAGGTAGGAGGAATTGTGTGTCGGAAAAAACTGTAACTGAGTCCCCCCAAAATACAAAGAAAATAAATGAGTAATCAACAAGTTAGATTCTTAAACCAGGAAACCAGGTTATCTTTGTTAAAAAAAAACAGCTCTGCCTGATAAAGAGGGATCTCTGAAAATACAGCCTAACCCAAAAAAAAGCTCAGAAGGAACCTTATGCTAGTTGACAATTTCTAAATGGGCTAACTTTCTAAACGACAGAACTTGCAGAGATGCTTAAATTAACTCCTTTGCTTAGAAAAAAAGCAGTATCTAGATTTATGCCTGACTGGAAACCCCTTATAGATTTTTTGCATAAAATTATGATATGTGGTTTCAGTGAATAGGAAAAAGACTGTGTAATAGAAAAGACCGAGCTTTCTCTTTAATCACAGATTAAGAAACAACTTTGTAATTGTACTTAGATTTGCTGCAAAAGAACTTGGAAACTTAGTTTTTCTGTATCTTTGTCTTCTTTTCTGTCTTCTTTTTATTACTTTGTGTTAGTTTTCCTGCTTTATTTTTTGTAAAAGTCTTAATAATAATTAAAAAATAACATTCTGCATTTCCCATAATTCCCCATCTTCAGTAAACTAGCCAGGAATTCTGGGCATTTTCAATCTAAAGAATTGACAACAAAAGAGATTCCAAATTGCCAATTGTGGGTTTCTTCACAGGCTCATTCTTTTCCCTCACTGAAAAAGGAAAAAGCTGATCAATCTCAGGTCAGGAGAAACAGCGGAGATGGAGAGATAGCGGGCATCATCAGACAAAATGCTCCGCTGCCTGTACATCTGTGGCACTGAAAGAGTCAAGATTTTTGAAACCTATTTTGATGAAATTAACATTGCTCGCTGTGATGACCAACCTGACTTCTTTGATTAGAGAAAAATTACTGTGGACATTTATCATAGTAAATGGGGTTTTTACATAAAAAAGAAAATTATTTTGTTACTTATGGGTTTGATGATTAAAAAGAATAGGTTATAGAAATAAAAATTATGATGTAATCTTAGAGAAGTTTGATCAGAATAATACATATAACTGCTGAGAGGAAGATCTATCTGTCTGTCTGTCTGTCTGTCTATCTACCTACCTACCCACCCACCCATTCTATTGATCTACCCTACCTACCCATCTATCCATCCTATCTTATCTACCTACCTATCTACCCTGTCTGTCTGTCTATCTATCTACTCTATCTACTGACCTAACCTACCTACCTACCTACCTACCTACCTATCTACCTATCTATCTATCTATCTATCTATCTATCTATCTATCTATCATTCCTGTTCTTTTATTTTTTCTATCTCCTTTTTTGTCTTTTTTTTCTTTTCCACATTTACTGTACTTTTTACTCTGAATATATTTCTTATGTACATAAAATCTTTTAATAAAAGCTATTATTTTTTAAAAAAATCTATTGAATACTAAATTTAAACAGCTTGCAAAACCTGGACTTTCCTCGTTAGTACCCAAGGCTTTTAAAATAACCTTGGGGATGTTTCTCTGCAAAATTGAGATCTTCAGGGTTCTTTCTCTGAAAGACGGTGGCCAGCATCTATATGAGAAGAGAAAACCTGAATCTGAATTATCAGGAGAGCTATGCCAAACCCAAGCCTAAGCCTATCATGCTTTCTTAAAGAAAGGAGAGGCAAGGAGTTGGCTTTTTTCTTTTTAACTTTTCTTTTTAATTGAATGGGAATGAAAATGGAGCTGAGAGAGAGAAGAGGAAGGTTGTGAATCTTTTCAGTGGAAACTGAAAGTTGAGAACTTCAGCCTTTTGCTTTAAATGTTTTCTGGATCTCGTTTCAAATTTTGCAAGGCTGAAATTTACACGCAATCTCAGTTTCTCTCTGACATCACTGCATTCCCTCTTTCCTCTCCCAAAATTATTCCGGAAGAGTTTACAATTGCCCAGGTGTGCTCACTCTCTTCTTCTGTCTTTGGTTTGAATTACTTGTTCATCTCTTCCACCTTCCCTTCTCTCTGACCCACATACAACACGTTCCCTGGCTTTGGTCTTCAACTTGTGAGATGCAGCACGAAGACCCATAGTCTCTCCCGTTGGGCAGAGCAAACAAACACAACACCCTTAAAGTTTCTCCAAACCTGGGCTGTGCTTCTAACCCCTTTCAATTAACAGCTTGGATTGGCCTGATAAACACCAAAAGGAAGAAGGCAAAGTGGCAGACGGGCATTTAACTGCTTTTCAACACCTTTTACCCCTGGCTTGCTGGGGAGGCAAACTTGGGAACTCTTGGGGAACAAAACCAGCTTTTTTAGTGCTGTTTCTTTGTCCAAGGAGAGGTTTGTGAAAGTTTCAACTTTTTTTTTGTTTAAAAACATAAAAGATTCTGCATAAAGACCCTTTGAATACTTTTGTTCTCCTGGTTTTTGAGATCTGTTGATTGGAGGGCAGGGGGCAGCAGACCTTCACATGGAAGAGTATTTTGTAAGAAGGACTTGTGAACCTGCCAAAGGTATTAAAGATGTTGGATGCAAAATATGGAATGATCCAGGTCAGAAATAAGCAACATTCAAAATAATCAGCTCTCCAAGAGTCTTAAACCACCCGTGACTTGGTGCTGTGGGTTCCTTGGTGAGAAAAACAGCTAATGGGTTGTGTGAGCCATCCCCTTAAGTCACAACAGGGCTTATCAGTTCAAGCTATGCAAACACAGCCTCTTTTTCTTGTTAACTTGGATTCAAGGTTTAATGTTTTCTGTAAACTCAACTGGCCAATGTGATTCACAAGATAAAAAGGTAAAGGGTTCCCCTGCCAGTCGTGGCCGACTCCAGGGGGCAATGCTCATCTCCATTTCATAGCCCAAGAGCCAGTGTTGTCTGAAGATGTTTCCATGGTCATGTGGCCAGCATGACTAGACGCCAAGGCACATGGAATGCTGTTACCTTCCCGCCAATCTAGGTGATACCTGTTTATCTACTTGCATTTTTACATGCTTTCAAACTACTAAGTTGGCAGGAGCTGGAACAGGTATTGGGAGCTCATCCCGTTAATGCCACCTGGGTCTTGAACTTGGGTTGTCGACCTTCCAGCCAACAAGCCCAGTGTCTTAAGTGCTTGGCCATTGTGCCCCCTACTTGGCCACCATGCCCCCCTAATTCACAAGACTCCCCTACAATTGAGGAAGACCATCATAGAGGACTTGACTTCATCATGGGCTCATTATAGGTCATGGAAGTGTACAATCACAGACACACACACTTACCTTGCCTTGGTATAGCATTATAACAAAAGGTAGTACCTCGAATAAATAACATGTAAATCATGGTTATCAGTCTCATCCCTGGTTCCCCTGACTGAGTATTTATCACTTTGTCCATTTGGATAATCAAATCAAGAATATCCGAGCTGATTTTTACTATTCTAGTTTCTTTGCTCTTCAGTAGCAAGAAAAGAAAATTCAATTCATTTACATGTTTATTCAGTTCTTAAAACCACTTAAGATAAGGAAATAAGATATATAAAGAGTAAAAGATTCCTTCTATAATGAAGCTGTTTGCACCTGATAACAGACATAACCTGGTTAGCCGTAGACCCCATTTTAGGCAGGTTTACTCAGCAGTAAGTCCCAAAGAGTTGATTGAAAATGGTTTCCGGGTAAATGAATGAGGATTTCAGATTTAAACTCTTACATTTATTAATGATAGTGGGAAATCCAACAAGGGATGTTTGTTATTTTTCTTTAAATATCTTCAGATCATTGAAAAAAATCTCTATTTTCCAGATTGGGTAAATTAGGCACTAAATGGCAGTGTCTATTCGACTTCCTTAAGTTGATTACTGAATTTACCCATTTTCTGAGTTTACACATGATACTGAATCCTAAACTTACCAAAAGTGCAGGATTTGTACAGTACCCTAAACCATAAAAAACTAAACTGGGTTTATTCTAAACATGATTAGCTTTATTGATTGGGTTCTGCCTTTTGTATATATAATTCAGCAAATTATTTCCATTGAACTTATTATTTTATAACTGCATGTTTTTTTTGCTTTTATTTACCAGAGTACCTTTAAAGGGATAGCCAAAATATCCATGATTTTTTAAAAACTTATTTCTTTTTAACATGAATTTAGAAAATGTATTTATTTTTAATATGAATTTAGAATTCTTTAATTTGTATTAGGGAGGCAGTTGAAAACTTCAAATATTTAATTAAATATATAAATGAGAAAAGACTATAATATACTAGCTTCTTAATCTAAGGAACTACAGACTTTTCTCTTGGGGCTTAGCGAAATAGGCAGATGTTGTTTTGTCCCAGATATTTTCCTGTTTTAAAGGGATGTCATATTTCTGGTGTCTCAGATTATAGGTTTATAAAGTGGGGGAAGAATGCAATGAAAATCCTTTAAAGCAAACAAAAACCTTGGATTTTTTTTTTATTTGTTGCTTTCTAGGTAAATCTGAGCATGATAATCTCACTAGAGATAGGATATGTATATTAAGCAAAAAAAATCAAGATTCAGTTCTTTCTCTTTTAAGAACAACAAAATAACTCAACAATTGTAAATATATTGATATTGAGTAGAAAATTTAGAACTAAAAGAGGATCTATATGTGTGTATTTGAAATAAGCATAGAAACTTGAAACACTACTGGTAACACCCTTAAAAGTAGATCAGTGCTGCTATTTTAATTTTGGGAAAAAAGGTACAGTCTGTTTTATCAATAAAACAGGTGTACTACAGTACACCTGGTTTAAACTTTGCAATAATTTTAATATATTTTAGAGAAAATGGGGGTAGATATACTGTAGGCCAGAATCAAGTTGTGTTTGTTAATTTTAAATAATCCAAAACAGGTGTCAAAGGATATTTGTAGAAAATATTGACTCTAAAGTCTGTAAAAAATGTCACATTTCTTATTTTCTCCAACCATTATTCTTTTGCTGCAAGTCAATGTACGTTGATTTCTTTAATTGAAATTCTGTAATAATCCTGAAATATGAAATTGCTATTCATCTCTCGAGACCAATGTGGAAAGTACTTTTAACAAACAGTGTGTTTTCTCTGAAGAATACAACTTGATATCGATAAATTTTGCAGGGGATCAAATATGTCCTAGTTTTGGTTCTTTTTGTTAGAGATCATAATCAGATCATTAGGAAGACAGGAACTGCACACTATCTCTGCCCTTACTACAGATGATTAAGTTGGAAAAAAGTCAGAAGTAACTTACACCTTCAAGACACCTTTCAAAAGCAGTCTAAGATAACTGCAGTAAATTACACAGAATTTTTCCCTATGTTCCTTCCACATAATAACTCAATTATTTTCTGAAGTTCTCGCAACTTCTCTCCAGTAACAGAACCTGCTTGCTTATATGTATTACAGAAGATGACAAAAATACTTGCTATGGTGAATGGTCAAAATACCTGTGGTGGACATCCAAAATATGTAAAATTATTCTGTTCCAGTATCATGGTTGCCAAGTTTCCAAGCTATCAAGAATTCTTAACTGGGCAGAATAAGAAAACAGAATTGGATAGGATATTGAGAGAGTTGAAGATTCCTAGGCTAAATGGCAAATAATGTGCAGATTTTTATATTTGGGGCATCCTCCTAGGTCAACCCAGGTACAAAAACTACTTGTTTCTTCTCTGTGATGACCGTCACCATCTATGGGTCTCCTGGGACTGAAATAAATCTTCTAGAGTGCCCTTTCACAAACACACACCCGCATATATAAAATAGGGTGGCATTTTGATTTCATAAAAACGTGCTTACCTTCTGCCTGAGCTGGCTCCAACGCGTAGGTGCCCAGACTATGGACCACTGAAAGCTTCTGCAAGAAAACATAGCAAAGATTTGGTCTGGGGACGACTCCAGCAGCAAGACCCAAGAGAGCTCTTTCCTGACCCCATGAAAGCACAGAAAATAGCCCTAGCTAGAAAGAGCAAAATGTGTTAAAAGGATCACCTAGAAATACAGCGGGAGATCACTCCCTATAATCTGTAATAAAAAGAGAAGCTTAACCTGAATTGAAAGAGATTTAGAGCTGGGAAGAGATTGTGTAGACTAGGACTTCTCCAAGCATTTAGACGTGAAGGTTTGGGATTTTCTCCTCTTAAGCCCTAGAGAAAGCAGGGTGTGGCGGCAGCAGGGAAGCAATGGTGGTGGTGGCCACAGCGGTCGCCATGGGGGAGGGTGTGCTCAGGAGCAACTTGGCGCACATTGTCAAGAATCCATTCTTAGATGGCTCCAGAGATCTCACATGATTGGTATTAGAGCCACGCTCCAAAGATTAATAGAAGGATCGTTCCTTGGAGACCGATAAATGCCCCTGGTTTTCTGCTCTTGTGTAGCGCCAGCCACCCGGAGTCATTAAGAGGGTGGTGGATGGTATTTTGAGAGTAATGGGCACATTTGGGGATTCATCAGGGGTTGCCATCATCAGACGCCCAGAAATGCCCCACGCATTTGGCTTTGTTGAGTTACGGTCTCAAGTTGGCTTGAGCTTTGACTCTTCTCCAATTCTTCTATTCCGTCACCCAAAATTTGATGTCCTGATTCCCCAAGAGCTGCTTTGATCCTGGGACCCTTTCCTTTAGCCCCTCTTTTGCACTGGGTTCCCCCATCAAAAATCAGGAGTCTGGCAGCCCTTTTTTAGACCTGCAAATTTTACCCAGAGGCTAAGCTTCGTTAGATGCTACTCTACCAGATTCCTCTTGATTGTAGCTAACAGAGACTAATGGGGCTCCCCACAATGTTTTTCAAACTTGGCCATTTTAAGATGGGTGGCCTGGGAAACACGCTGGCTGGGAATTCTGGGACATGAAATCCACCCCACTTAAAAGGACCAAGGTGGCAAGATGCTGCCTTTCACGGTCCCAACTCTCCACTTGTTCTTCTGGTTCTGAGTTTTGGCAATGAAGAGATGTGACCAGCGGAAGCATGAATAGATGTTGGCAGGTGTGCAAAAAAAAGCATGTGGCAGTTCATGGACTTTTGTCCTTTCTTGCTCCTCTTATTATGACCACCCCAAAAATCATTCCGTTAGATGTGACCTTTTCCCCAGTTTTAAAAACTGAATCCTATGACTTTTATATCTCCTGGGGAGAGTGCATGTACCAAAAAAAGAGGCTTCTACTAAAATTGCCTTTGCAACCAGGTGTAAATTCTGATAGAAGAGAATATTTGTAATTCAGGGTTGAATTGCAGAATCCTAAGTGCTTTCTGAGCTTGGCTGTTTTTTTCTTTTTTTGCAGATGTTGCATTACCAATGTCCTAAAAAGTTTATAATATACGTTGCATATTTAAGAATTCTATTTTGCCAGTCTGAAATATTGGGTTAGACAGGAACATGTAACAGTCTTTGTTTTGATGCACCTTTATGTCTATAAAAATAGGCCAGAATTACAATAGCTCAATCAAGTCCAAACAAAGCAGGTTTTGTTTTTTTGGCAAAGAAGCATCTTTATTAAACTGTAGTTGCTTTTCCTATGATAACAGCCCCACACTTTAAATCAGTAGAGGAATCTTAAACTAGTCAGTCAAATGCCCTTGTAAATGTGCACAAAATGGAAAAAATAAGAGGCACGCTTAAGGTGAGATTTGTTTTTTCAGTTCACGTTTACAACCATAATGACAGAAAAAAATGTTGATAACTTCAGCATTTTACATAAAAGCATTCGATGTTCATTTGACTTTGGCTCCTTCGCATTTGAAGTGGCGTGGGTGATGCGGGGCCAGAACCTTCTTTCTTTTAGGGAGCTGCTGCACCATAAATCCAAATGCTTTCTTGGACATTTTTCCTTGCTAAGCCTCTTAGCAGAGCAATTTCAGGGGAAGGATCCCAGAGCAGAATTTCCAGTCCCTTTTACGCGCTTGTTAATAGCCGGCCACAAATGTCCTTAATCTCCTCTTTTCGGCTGCTACAGATGCGCCTCAGCTTCTCCACCAACACGGATGGTTACGTGCATACGCGGGGCGAATGTGAGGCCTTTTGCTTCGGCGTAAAGGCTGCTTCTGGGATGGCTAAACTGTGGTGGCTCCTGAGGCAAATTACTTTTATTTTATTTATCTCCCACCCTTCTTATTTTTTTATAAGCAACTCAAGGCGGCAAACATATCTAATGCTGCTGCTTCCTCCTGGTTTCCCCACAATAACCCTGTGAGGCGGGTTGGGTGAGAGAGGGGGATGGGCCAGGGTCACCCAGCCGGCTTTCCCGCCCAAGGCGGGACTAGAACTCCCCGTCTCCCGGTTTCTCGGCCGGCACCGTCTCCACTACACCAAACATCCTTTTGCTGAGGACAGGCTACGTCTACATAAATCTTATTTCTTGTATTGCTTGTCTATAATGGGCTCCTTAGGTTATGCATATGGGTGTTGTCTGAACCCCGTCAATAGGGGGTTAGGTAAATTTGGATCCTGTTAGCATGATGCTAGGTAGGGCTGTAAAAATACTGATAGGTAATACGAGTTTTGGCGAGGGAGCCTGGGCTCTGGACCCCTGCGACTGTTGCCTCAGAGCAATACATTTAGCAGGGGCTGGTGTTTTTCAGTCTTGAAGAGGAGCGGACTCCAATTCACAGGATTCCCCAGCCAGCACGCTTTGAGATGGGTGGAATTCTGGGAGTTGCAGTCCTCCCGTCTTCAAGCCGCCAAGGTGGAGAAACGGCGGTCTATATGACCCCTAAGATACTTTGCAATCCAATCTCCATTTTTGCCGTTCACTACTTGGCAGGGAGAACAAACTGTCTTTAGGAGGACCACAATTTCACCTCCAGATGTTTGGGATTGTTCCGAATCTCATCCAGACTGTTTCCACACAGAAACAGTTCAGAAATCAGCCTGCAGCAATCAGACAAAAACTTTTCCTTGCAGGAAGGATTTCTAAAACAGACCAATTGCTCAGCGTGAAAATAAAATAAATGCCATAAACCAAAACACAAAATATCCATTTATACTAAGCAACTTGGAGGCTGTTGGAGATGTCACCTGGCGTATCTTTTCTTTAAAGATAAGAGTGAATTTTGCCATGGGATATAAAAATAATAAATTAAAACCAAATCCATTCCGTTATTGCATGATTAGATCCCAGTCCTTTCTTCCTGGTGAAGCAACTTTGGAAAGCTTAAATTTGCATTTAAAAGCAACACATCCAGAAAATATCCAAGGCCAAAAGATATCATGTGGGGCCAAATAATTCACACCAAGCAAGGTTGTTAATGGTTTTTGCCTTTGTTCAGACCTAAATTAAATTTCAGAGGAACCCTGCAAATATTTGCGCAGTCCCCAGGACAAACATATCGGTTATTTTACTCAATGGGGTTCCAACCTTGCAAACAAACCAGCTCAACGTAGTTTTCCTTGTGGCAATAGCGACTAGCATTGCTTAGTCCATGGTTGCTTTTTTCTCTTGATTTTCAAAACACTATGCCCAAACAGCAAAGCAATTTTTTTTTTTACTATCCATCCGTTATGAGGAAATGTTAAAAAATGGCCCTTCTGAACCCTGGCAATCCTTTTAATTAAGCTTGATAAAGCTGACCCAAGCTGTATTATGACCATAAAGACTTTAAGTCATTAGATATAATTTTATCAAGGGTGGTAAACCTCTCTAAACCTGGATAAGTTGCAAATCATCATGTATCTCTTGTTAGGAGAGAGTAGGAGGAAAAAAAATAAGGTGGAAAAGTTAGGATGGAGACCTGAGTGGCTCACCTGAGTGTGAGTCACAAATCTGGGCTGGGGTGGGGAGAAGGGGGGTACAGAGGAAAGAAAGCGGGGAGATGCAATGGGGTGAAGGATTGGAGGAGAGGAACTGCAGAGTTGGGCACCCCCCAATGCATATGGTTTAAGGAAGGAAGGCAGTGATGTCAGTTGTCATGGTCTATATTTACCCACTAATCTGGGACGGGGAAGAGGCGAATGATCAAGGTAACTTTAGCCAAAGTGTCCACTGTGCTGGTAGTGAGTCAGTAATCCACTTTTCTGAACATCCACTGCAATTAGGTTGATCGCCTCCTAAGGAGACTGGCATGGCAGGTCCTTAGCGGGCCATGTGAGCAAGTCCAGATGTCCAGAAGAAGATAGAGAAGGCGAATCATGCCATTAAGGAACATGGTAGTGGATTCTTTGGGAAGAGCATACCCTGGGCATTAGATTGGAATGGAAGTCCCAACACTGGGAATGTGATTTCTGCAAGGTAGTCCACATCTTTCATTCTCCTCCTGAGCATCTGCTCTTTGGCGACTGCCAAGATGTCTTCCTGAGGGGTGAAGACTCTTTTTCCATGCATCTTTGAAGAGGAGTGGACTTCAACTCCCAGAATTCCCAGACATTTTGCTGGGTGGGGAAATCTGGGGGTCGAAGTCTACATCTCTTCAAGTCGATGAACCATTGGAAATGTTTCCAATGGCACCTTTGGAAATCTCTAAGATCAGGTGAGGGACAGATCTTCCTGCGGACAGTACGAGGTTGCTAGGACTTGCGAATAACTTGATGTCACACAATCAATCAATCATCTGACTCTAAAATATCGCTATAGATCTGGGATGCAAAACTCCAGGAAACCCACTAGGTGGCAGCAAAGAGATACAGAAAATTCTATATCGCTGCTGCCATCTAGTGATGAAGAAGATTCTTTCAACCCCAGATTCTTCTGGTCCTTCAAACCTCACAACAGATCCAAAGAACAGAGCAAAGGGACCTTTCAGCTGGAAGGGTCGAGATTCTGCACAGCCTGAATTAATGGAGGTGAAATCCATCGCTATTCATATACAAACATTGTAATGTGTAATTGGCATGAGCTGAGAAATTCTGAATAGATGTTCTTGTAAATGCAGTGGGCATTGTTGGAGAGAAAATGCCTCCACACATCAGCTCAAGGGTCACAGATCTCTCCAACTGACCGTCACCGGGAAAAAGGTTAATATATTTCCTGGCAAATCCAGAATCTCAGCCTTTGAGCTCCCTCGCTTATCAGAGCAGCTCCCAGCCTTACTGTCACCTTCTTTTCTTGCTAAGGTTTTACCTTACCCCTCCTTGAAGAAGTACGTGATGGCCGAAAGGTTGGTAGCCCAGGTTTGGGACCCAAGCGCTGCCACATAACGGGGTGAGCTCCTGTTACTTGCCCCAGATCCTGCCAGTCTAACAGTTTGAAAGCATGCAAAATGCAAGTAGACAAATAGGCGCTGTCTAAGTTGGTGGGAAGGTAACAGCGCTCCGTGCACCTCGGTGTATAGACATGCTGGTCAGATGACCACAGAAGCTGGCTCCTCGGCTATGAAACGGAGATGAGCACCACCCTTAGAGTTGGCTACAATCAGACAGGGGAACCCTTTACCTTTTACCTTCTACCTTGAAGATCAGCACTAAGTCCCCGAAACAGAAAAGACAGTAACTCAAGGAAAACAGGTCATCGCAATGTCCTGAAGTGCAAGGAGACAACCGAAGTGATGAGCTGCAAATAACCTAATAATGCAGAGTTAGCTAGACATAAAAAAAGACCAGGAAAATAAAACAGCACTCAGAATGTCTGTATATGACATCATCAAATAAGCAAACCATCCCTTCGCACCCACAATTTCTTAAGCCACAGCTGCAAATAAGACAGGTGGGAAAGTGATGTACATACTATCTTGATGGGAGAGAAGGAGAAGAGGAGGGAAGCGAGGAAATCTTCTGAAAACTCAGAAAAGGGATGCATGACTCTCCACCCTCCCGATGATGCAACAAGGGCTTATAAACCTAGCAAGTGTAGGGTCAAAAAAGTAAAGATGGCAACCATGACACACACAAAATACCAGGCAGAGCATCAATCCCACCATCATGGCTACTATTTTGACATTTTTTACCATACCCTGCGGACACCCCTGCAGCCCACTTGCCTCTGCTTACAAATCCTAGTCTGGTTCACACAAGCAATACCCTAGGTCACAGTACACTTAGCAATTCTGGCTGCTTTGTATATTCGTTACGTTTATTTTAGATTGTTAGTGTTTCTATTGAAATTTTTTATTCTTACCATTGATATATATTTTATTGCAAGCCTCCCAGAGTCACTGATTGAGAGGGGCAGCTATACACATTGAAAAAATAAATAAAGTGGAAAGGGGCTCCTTTGAGAAACACCTCCTATTAGGAGACCTGTTAAGTTATTTCTACAGCTTGCTTTCACTCCTGTAACCAGGGTACAGAATATATGTGAACGGATACATCGTCCATAGCTGGGTTGTAAAACTCTGGCTGGCAGAGAGAGTTAGCAGTTTATGGACCTTTTCCCTGCATTCTAGGGAACATCTGAAGTTTTATAGACCATGACAGAGAGTCCTCCACCTCACTCACACTTTTCTTGAGCTGCTTCCTGGTATTTTATTTTTTTTAATTGGACTTTTGCAGGCAGTTTAGGCTAATGCAGTTAAAAGGAGGGCAGGGAAGGTACAATTCTGCAGACTGTCATCCTGGAAGCCCCAAAATGGAGCACTTTTTACAAAAATGCTCCATTTACAAAAATTAATTTTTTCAGTTGGGCAAAACAAAGCAGTCAAGATCCATGACTAGAAGGAGAGGCAAAAATATTAGGAAGGGGGGGTGCAGTGGACAAAGACAGGCTGTGGATTTTTTGAAAAAGACATTAAATATGCAAGAAAGTGCTCAACCCCCAAAGTGGGAGGAGGGGGTGAAGATAAATTAATGAGTCCAAAGGGAATAAATAAATGGTTCTTCTAATCCTGTGCCCAAGGAATCCACGTGCTAGTTAATTACATGACCTCAGTCTGCAAATAACCAAGGTCTTTTCCTTGGTCAGTGCACACAAACACACTCACTCCTTATAATTATAATACATAGCCGGATTAGGGTCACACAGTCAGCACAATTAATTTACCACCAGCCACCCCTCATTAAGGAAATGACACCAAGGGGAGGGGGAGCTGGTAAGCGGTCTTAATTGAAAATCCCAGCCCTAGAATGGAACGGTACGGATTAGGGTGGCACCGTATGGTGAAGGGAACAAAGGGACCTCAGGAGGACATGTTGCTGGCCATCAGGACCACAAGAGAAGGCTTTTCCTTCGGGCTGCGACCCAGCACCAAACTGAAGCGCCTTCTGACACTTTTCGCTGTCCTGGAGAAGGATAAATGTGACCCTCCCTCTCCAATTCCTTTTGAAAGCTCGATATATTTCAGAGCTCTCCAATCCAGGTTAAAAAGATCCTTGGTGTCTACCCGTGGACCATCTGCGGCCATGTAAGGGGACACTTTGCGCTGGTGACACACTATAGTTCAAGGGTTGCGTTAGTCCATGTGAGCCAGAAGTCAGATATCTGGTAGCATCTTTTTGGACTAATTGATTTTACTATATGCCCTACAGAAGTCCTTGACTAGTCACTTAGCGACCTTTCGAAATTAGGACCGAGCTGAAAAAGGGGACTTATGCTCTGGATTTGAAGTTCTCATGGTTGGCCTTGCCTGCGGCCACGTGACCAAACTTCAGGTCCTTGGCAGCATTTCTGCATTTGCATTTGCAGCAACCTGCGTTTTGTGGCGGTTTTGCTGAAAACCTGCACTTACTTCCAGTTTTCATCAAAACTGCACCTCTGGTTCACTTAAGGACCACCGTGAAACAATTTAAGACGACTGACATGTTTTACGTCCATAATGGGAGGGCTCCATTACGGTCGTATGGTGAGGACTGTGCATCTTCTTGCAATCTTCTTGCAAGCGAGCAGATACACTACCCTCCAAATGATCCAGAAGTGAGCTAATCTTTATGGAATTATGGTAGCTTTTATTCTAAGCACATATTTCCATGCGCGAAACGAAGCAGTAGAAAGGAAGCGGCAGCTTTGTCAGAAACAACATTCGTGGAGTGAGCAGCAACTCACAGAAGTTTACACCTTGTAATAACCCCCCCATATACAGTTATGCACCATAAAACGGAGATGCTAACATTAATTAGCTTCAATCCAAACCATTACCATTTAAATCAATGCTTTGATACGAGTTGCAATGGTTCTTTCTTTACCTTACACATTTAAAACTTCGGAGGAAAAAGCCAAACAATGTTCTGCTTGCAATACTGACACCCCAACTTTAATTCACGCTGAGCGTTTTCTTTCTTTTCTCTATTTTTAATACTTTACGCTACCTAAATTGGAGAACGTGAATCACCTCTAATCAAATCACATCAAATTTTTCATCTTGAAACAAAATAATGTTAAGATTTTTAACAATAAATAGATTTTTTATTAATCTATCACACTTATATGCCAATTATCTCACTATTGAGTGACTCAATATAACATAACAAAAAGGAAAAATAAAATTAATAGTAGGGGGAGAAAAAGAAAAGGTACAACACTTACAGCTAGGTAGCAATAGGAAAATGCACTTTAACATGCGCTTTGTGCATGGAGCAAAACATTGAGAGAACCCCTGTAAGTGATTACTGTCCAAATATCAGCTTTTCACTCCTTTATCTGCAGCCTACAGATAATACAGTATCTCGGAGCACTGATGTCGATACAACCATAAGACAACATTCAGAAAAAATGCTCTGAACACATCTCCCTGTAACTGGTATAAAACTGCTGAGAGACCAGCATTTATGGACAGAAGAGAATATTTGTAGCTCAGGGTTGAACTGTGGGACCCTTGATGCTCTCTGAGCTGGGTTGTTTTCTTGCAGACATTTCATCACCGAACTAGGTAACATTATCAGGACAGGTCAGTGTTTCTCAACTTTGGCAACTCGAAGAGGAGTGGACTTCAATATGCCACGGGGAATTCTGGGAATTGAAGTCCACGTATCTTCAGGTCGTCAAGGTTGAGAAACACTGTTAGATTGTGGGGAAGCATCCATAGCCAGGTCCGGCCACTCTCTTGCACGCAAGTATACGCACCCATGCACGTACATATGACTTCGGTGAGCTAATAATCCTGGCATTACAATAGCCCTGATCCCAATTCCATTATTTCAATTATGGCCTGAAATAGCAGCAAGGATCTGACATCCGGTCTTG
>JANHZU010009285.1:236144-250881 GCA_032468055.1 Acrochordus granulatus | reverse complement strand
GATTCTAGAGCAGCAGCTCCCAACGTATTAAAAACGCAGATGAACCTGGATTTCCAGCAAGGCTTAATCCAGCTCCCAATTTTCACAGCAACCCCCTCCCCAAAAAACCAGGCCGCCTGCAATTTACACACTTACAATTTAATTTGTCCAACAGGCTTAAGCAGGGAAATTGTAAAGGGGGGGCCGTTGGAAAGAAAAAAGAGAAGAAAAACAAAGAGGGGGGATGCCACGTGGTGGGGAGGAAATAAATAAGTATTAGAAAACAGTTTGCTCTTGCAGCTACTCTCCCCGCTGGAATGAGGAGGGAAAAAGGTATTTTCGGTGCAGCCAAGAGACAGAATCACGGAGGAGGATGAAAGCAGTTTGGGCATCTTCGCTAGCGGAGCCGATGGTGGCATTGGCAGGGGGGTCAAAAAAGTCAAAGCTGCGACTGGAGCATCAAAGCCTCCTCTCTTTTGTGACTCCACTGCACGTGCCATGCGCCTAAAGAAGCAGCAAGGTTTCAGTTGCGCAGGCATGACTGCTCTCATCAAGTTCCTAAAATGCCATGAGCGATTTTACTGGAAATGATATAAAAATATGGACAGGCTAGAAGAGGTACAGAGGATGAGGGAGAAGATTTAGGTCCGGAGAACATGGCTGCAAGGAGTGGCTGATGGAAACTGGGCTGCTCTGGCTGGAGTGTGACATGGTATCAGTGTTCAGGTACATACAGGGAGTCCTCGAGTTACGACCGTAATGGAGCCTGCCCACAGAGGCCATAAGTTATGACAGTCATAAAGCGGGTCAGTCACACGATGTTGCCACTGTTTTTGTGGCGGTTGTTAAGCATGCACTACAGTTGTTAAGTGAATCCACAGCTGTTAAGTGAACTAGCGGTTCACCACGGCTGCCGTTTTGTTGACAACTTGAAGTAAGTAGCCCCGAGGTAGGTGCGCTGTAACTTCCGTCACAGAGCAACTGGTCATGAGTCAAGGACTATCTGTAAAAGGAAGGCCCAGGAGAAATGACCAGGAAGACCCTGCCTGATCCTAGCACTAGAAACAATGCTTCCCAGGCTCATTTACGTACATTTTCTTTCCATATAAGGAAAAAAATTGTGACGGGATGGCCCGTGCAATGGCCTACGGCGACTGTGGTTCCTCTACCTCCGGAGGATTTTAAGATGCAGCTGGAGGGCCGCCTATCGAAGACGATTTTCTTGCGTAGGGCTGAGCTGGATGACCCTTGCAACCTCGACCATTTTCTGATTCGGTTCTATAAGGCCAGTAGACTCTACCCCAGTCGTGTGAATGACCCGCTCCTCTGCTTGCTTATCTCCAAACCTGGATCCACGTTACCCAAATCTGAACAGCTGAGTCCATGTTGCACCAATGCCCAGACGCGTAAAGTCCATTAGGGTTTGTGCAGCAGGCTACAGTATGTGGTAATTTCAGCAAAATCCTGAACCCGAACCACCCAGCCCCGCTCAGTCAGCTTCAGCAAACTGCACGAACCGCTCTGAGAGGAATTAGAGGAAACCCCTGTTTGTTCATGAGTCTGGTCAGGTTGCTCTCAATGGGGTTAATGGTTAGCCATCAATAGACCGCATAGGGATAAATCACATTTCCACCCCGTTCAAAAGAGCCAACAAAAAGCTAAGAAGGAAACAAAAAGACCAAAGCGCACCCTGCAATACACAGCCAGATAAGCAGGGATTAACACCAGACAAACAGTGTCGCGGAAAAGAATATCTTTAATCCAGGAGCTGTTTCCAATTGGGAGTTGCCCAGAGTTGGTTGAAAGACGGGTGCCATATAAATAAAATAACCTACCAAGGAGGAAACCATAGCCCCAACAACACCGGCAGGGCAAGCTACTGTACAACTGGGAGCAAACTCCACACTCACAAACACTGATGATGTTACCTAGCTGGGTCATGCAACATTTGCCAGAAAACAACATGCTCAGGGAGCACCAAGGACCCCATAGTTCCACCCTGAGCTACACGTATTCTCTTCTATTAGAAGTTTAATGTTTGATTGCAGTACAGTAGATGGATCGTAGGTCGGAGCAGTCATATTCAAGGAAACAAATTTCTAAGCAATTCCACCTGCACTTCCTGACCAGGGGGCACGCAGAACATGAAGGTGTTTAAAATAATTTAGGTATCTGAGACTGTATTTGCTTAAAGGGCTGGTGCATGCCCTACTCCGGGCCATGTTTCCTAACCTCCATTTAACTCACCCGATTACAATTCTTGAACATGCTACGCCACACATTGTGGTTCACAAACCAGTCGTTAGGCTCACGTAACTAGTAAAGCCACAACCAACGAAATAACACAATAGATTGGTTAACTTGCAAACCCAGGTTACTTCCAACCTATAGTTGGTTGATTTCCTCACTTTTCAGCAACAGAATGACTCCCCCCACCAAACTTGTGATGTTGTTTAACTACAAGGACAATTTCAGCTCATCCACTTCTAAGGGCATAATTCTCATGACGCTGCCACAAATATTCCTTTTTTTTTTAAACAAATACTTACAGATCTCTTACCCAAGGTGTGATTAACATGGCTTACGGGAGGGTTGGGTTTGAATAAAAACTAAACCAACATTTTGACAGTCACTCACAGAAACAATAGGCTGTGGCTTAGCTTGTCAAATGTGGCCCCAGAAACCAGCCCAAGCGGGGTCGTGTGTGCCGCGGTTCAATCTGTTAGTCTTTGCTACGCTTTTCTTTTCCAATTCCAGGGAGCCTCTCCTCCTTGCTCATTAATCAGAATCAACATAGCCAGTATGGAAATGGAGCTAATTTGGGAGACAAACAGGCATTCTCATGCGCTCTGCCCCAGGGGCAGGATTCCAATTAACACCTCCCAGAAAACTCAGAGGAAAATAAGAGTTTCTGAACAAATGCCAGTTGAAAGGGACATCTTGATAACGGGCCGGGCCGGGCGATTCAACGGGGGTTGTTTACACCGGAGCAGGGACAGTTGTGAATCCTGCAGGAATCTACAGATTTGGGCGCTTTCATCCATTGCGAAAATGGCGCCCCAGTGCGCGGCACGTGTTTGGATCACCATCCACACACACGTGGCAAGAGAACTATGTTAACAACTTCAAAAGGTAACAAACCATCTTATGCCATCAGGAAAATTAGCACCCTTGTTATTTCATAGATTTTCAGGATTCCACAGTTTACTGGTGGCACGGATGATGTTACCTAGTTGGGTAATAAAAGGTCTGCAAAAACAAAAAAACAGCTCAGAGAGCACCTAGGACTCCACAGGCTTTGTTGATAAATAATAAACTCACTAATTCTTTGGGTGCCCCAAGATGGGTTGTTCACATAGCAACAAGCTAATGTGGTTACCTGCTGGAAACTTGTTTCTTTCTAGTAAAAAATAAAGCCAGGTAATGCCTAGACTCAGATGTTGGTGCTTTTAAGGTTCCAGCAATGCCTATTGAGATGGGATAAGACAGTAAGAAAATTATTTAGGGGTGGGGGGATTAACAAGGCAGGTTTGCAAACTGATTGCCTTGCTGAAGGTCTTCAGAGCAACCTGGATTAAGCAGGAGACAGAGTTTACAGCACCTGAAGTCACTTCATCTTGACTCTTACGCCTCCTGAAGGGAATCAGCTGTTTTTGCATCCAACAGTGAAGACAAAGAAATTTAAATACTGGACCATTGTTGGCGTAGAGGGATCCTCCCGTTTCAAAACATTAGCATTATTTTGAAGTTAACTAGAATATTATGCCTAAAGTATAGCTCAGGAGCTAAGACATCTTCAATGCAAGCCCACCATTTACCAGGAAGGGCATCAAGATGTAGCTTTATCACTGCGATTGGACAAACCACTATTTATGGCTTAGTGCGTCACCTGTTGTGCAAATCCAACCAGTCCAAAAATGATGATTAAGTATTTCTTCGGGGTGTCCGCTCAGTTCCTTGAATTCTCTTTTGGTCCTTTCACAGCAGTGGAAGATCTGTATTTTTCAAGCCATCCCCCTTGCTTCACAGGTGGCATCTCTGAATCTGCAAAGATAAACATCTACCAGGCTCAGATCAGGGCCTCTCTTCTGTTCCTGTCTCCATCTAATTAGGGCATCCCCTGATCAGGGCTTGTTGGGTAAGCAAACAAGCTCATTGTGCTCCCAGAATTTCACAATGAAACACCTAGATTGGAAGCATATGCCCAGGATAAGATGAATCTTCCCAATTCAGCCCAAACAATTGTCTTATCTTTCGCATTGGAGACTGACTGCAGAAGGTACTGTTTTGTCCCCTCCAGGCAAATTCTTCTGCCAAGTTTTCCCCCTAAAAACCTTGAAAGCAACAGCTTTATCCTGGTTCCCATTCCTAAGAGACAGCTTTTTCATTCATTCAATAATCATACCTTTACTCAAGGGAATCTTCCCCGTGCATCATTCGCCTCTGAGAGAATGACCGTTTCATGTATTTGCATACGGGCCACAACAAATTTGCATGTGGAGTCCTAGGTGCTCTCTGAACTTGATTGTTTTTGTACAGATGTTTCATTACCAAGCTAGGTAACGTCATCAGTGCATGTGATTTGCATGTGGCCAAACAATTTTGCATGCAAAAAGAAACATTTGCATATGGGAGAAATTATTTTGCATTTTAGGGAAATGTTGTGAAGAAGGAAATCACGTTGCCTTGCTGTATTTTTTCCTCAGATGATACAGATCTCTCTCGTCAAGGGAAAAAAAAATCTCCTAAGAAAACATGCAATGTTTAAGATCCATTCAAAAAGCCTTTGCATTAGAATAAATTACCTTTCTTCCTATTTATTTTTCTGTTACTTTAATCAGATTAACATTTTACTCTATTTTTAATGTAAAACAATTATTAAAGTTTCAGGTTGGCTGAGGAATTCTGTGAGCTGAAGTCCACCCATCTTAAAGCCACCGAGGCTGACCAACACTGCCATAGATGGACTCAAAGAGCATTGAACCAGGTTATTGTGCTAGCTCATAATTTATCCCAGCTTCTAGCTGAGATTGCAACTTCCAGGTCTCAAATTCCTACCCAGTTTCCAGATTCAACTGATTCCCCAGTTCTAGATGTGTGGGGACTACAGCTCCCAGAAACTCCAAAGGCTTAGCATTCTGGGTTATACCTGGAGGGTGTGAACGGGGAAGGACTCACAGGTTGATCCAAGGATGCTGCACACAAATAAGAGGAATCCTATCTTTTGGAAGGCCGATCCAAGAGTCCTCAAAATGCTACTTTGCACAGCATTTACTCCCAATTAGGCCAGAATTTGAAACAAACGGAAATAAGTTTTCCATGCAACTGAAATGAGGTTTTTTTTTCGTTCCTTGCATTAAATCCCCAAAGCTTGAGGGAAAAAGAAACAAACCTCTTCATGCATGTCTCCCTCTACAGTTTGTTGGGTTTGTAAACCAACAGAGGCATCAGGTCAGTGGCTGGGTTTGCAAACCTGCCAGTCTATAAACAAGTGTTACGATTTAGCGTCATCTATCACCCTTTAGCAGCAAGCCTGATGATCAACACCGAAGACCAAAGCCTTCCTCAAGCCATGTTTGATTGCAGTGGATATGCCCATGTAGCTTTCCAGCCAATAATATGGCTTGAGTCTAGCTTAAGTTAGACCCTACTTAGCTTTTTAGAAACTGGCCACTTCACTGAGATAGCTAAATATTTGGGGAGCAACAATACTGGAGGGGCAGCTCCTGCCTTCTTCTAAGGTATCTGCTGATATCTCAGTTTAGGCAAGAACCTTGGAAATTACCCTAGTTGCAAACCAGCATTAACTCGGTGCTCAAACAAACCCAACTCCCTCCTGGTGCAAAAACCAAGCCAAATTGCTGATTGTGTTTGAAGAGTGCGCTGTGAAATTAACCACCATATGTGGAATCATGGATAAATCAAACCCACTGGGCTCAATATAACATATTATACCACTATGAAACCAAATTAATACTAGACAAGCTTAGCCCGTGATGCAGTGGGAATGGCTCAGTCTTCACCAACCTTGTGCAAACCAACTGCTTGCAAGCTACGGTGTTTAATGATACTCCCAACTCCCTTGAGAGGGGATCCCCCTGAGATTATCAGAGTGTGCAGTAAGGAAGCCTCTTCTCAAGCCCCCAGCCTCAAGGTTACTGGTCCAAGGGTGGCACCAGAGCCAAGACAAAACCACCCCTGTGCACAAATCCCTCCAGGAATGCCAAGCTCTTGCTAATGCCTTGAAAAATGTACCAGGGAGGAGATACAAATTACCAACAGTCCAGGGCGCAGTTATTGGGAAAAAGGGAACAGGCTGGACCATGTCATTCTCTGCCTCTCCACAGGACTCACTGTGGAGTCCTTGGTGCTCTCTGAGCTTGTTTTCCTGCAGATGTTTCATTACCAAACTAGGTAACATCATCAATGCTAGAAGGGAAAGGGGTTTGCTCTTTGTTCATAAACCTCACTCCTTTCTAGCACTGATGTTACCTAGTTGAGTCATGAAACGTTTGCAGGGAAACAACCAAGCTTAGAGCACACCATGAACTCCACACTTCAAGCCTGAGTTACAAATATTTTATCGGTATTACTTTCACTGCCTTGCCAGATCCTGTATTTTATAATATGACTAGTAAAGAGGTTTGCTTTTGCAGAGAGTCTGGCATCACAAGGCAGGCCGGCTGGCCAGTCATTGAGCCCCAGGGCGGGGGGAGAAGCTTCAATTCCACTCAACAGCATCCTTTTTTTCCCTTTCCTCTCATCTCTTTGGAAAACAGAAGTTCCTGCAACAGACTACCCTATCATTTGCACAATCTTGGCTAAAATGGAGCAGGGTACTTTGGATTCAGAGTGCAGTGAGAAACGTGCCTGTTGGGTGAGCCATTAAGCCAGCATCTGTTTTTGCAAAAGCTAGAAAACATGTTTTCACAAGTTAAAAGGAAGATGTTAACCACCACTGGCCCACAGGGCTTCTTTATAGGTGTAGCTTATGATAACACTGTTGCAGAAAAGCTTGCAAAGAACAGTTAAATTAGTGATTCAATTATTTTATTCTCTTCAGAGACAACTGAAAGAATCCATAGTGATATCACAAATGACATCATTTGTGCAATGCCTTCATAGAGTGATGACATTGCTGCAGGCATCTGTGGGGGGCAGATGTCAAAAAATCAAGATGATGGACACAACTGAGTCCTTGACTCCTGTACCACTGCCTTGCCTCCTGGGGATATCCTGGACTCCCTTGATGAACTCAGAGGCATTACAGTTTTCCCCCTCCAAATTATAAAACTTATTTAAAATAACGGTAAAAATAATTGTATAAACAGTATAAGGGGATTCTAATCAACTCTAAAAAAGAACAAAATCAAGAGAAATAAATGCTTGCATACTCTGCACTGGAAATGCACAGCTAAGCTACACTAAGCTACAATCAAGCAAACCATGTTACAGCTAAACTTGACATGCAAAGCAAGCCACAAGCCTGCCATGTATCACCACTCTCAGTTTATTGCACTGTCTTGGGTATTAATCACCATCTCTATCAGGGTATTCAACCTTCGCAGCTTTAAGATGTGTGGACTTCAACTCCCAGAATTCCTCAGCCTAAGGCATTTTGGGAGTTGAAGTCCACATCTTAAAAATTTCCAAGATTGGGCACGCCTGGTCAACATGCTCTCCCCTGATGGTTTTTGAATGATACCCTACTGCCCTCTGCTGATCAAAATATATTTTATAGGAAGTTCAGTGTTGGGATTTTCACAAACCCTTTGCAACTTTTGAGAAATTTAAAAACAAATAATAAAGGTGGGATAATAAAGAACTCAAGGCATTTTAAATCTTTTTTCCTTTTTCAATACTGTACTTTCCATCTAGCTTTAACTCTTTTACCCTTGTAGCTTCCTGTTGTTTAAGTATTAGTATTCTAATCAAACTTGGGCATTGTGACATTCATGTAGGAAAAAATCCACAGAACTTTAAAAACCAGCAGACCCTCTCTAATACCTTCAAATAAATGTGTATTAAAAATAATGCAAAGGGAAGGGCAGAAACCTTCTGAAGATACTGGAGGACTTGTCAATATTTTTCGCTACCTGAACATTTGCCAGTGAATTTTAATTGATGATTTCCGACAAGTTAGTTTTGACAGCAACAGATCTTTCAAGAAACCTTAGTAAAAATAACAGGGCAGGCCAATTTCAGGGGTGAATGATTTAACCAGATAGATGGACATCCAAGGAGATACATGATGGCCTTGTTAATGGAAAAGATACCATCTGATGTCCATTCTTGAAGCTAGAAAATAGCACTAAAATAGTTAAGGCTATCCAGTGTAGAAAAGGACAGGACACATATAACAGATGCTGGTGGTAAGGCTAAGTCAGCAGGAACATGGCAACTTGACAGCACAGTCCCTCAGATTAGCTTCTATATGACTCCCACTGGCACTGATATAAGCATGCCACTATCCACCAGATGAAAAAAAATGTTCACATAATTGCAAAAATAAGTAGAGACTTTGTTCTAAATTCTCAGGGACCAAATGAAAAGCTCCGACTATTGCCACAGATAACCCTTCTGCCTTCACTGCTGCAAAGCAGAATGTCTGTTTTAATTCTAAAACCCTTTTTTCCCTGCCTGGGGATAAGGAGGATCTTTAGGACCTCTTTTGTAAAAAGAGGCGTGGCTTCTAATAATATTATTCAGACTGTTCAGTTACAAAACATGGCAAAAAATCAAATCCACAAAAGACATCTGCTGAAAATTGTAGAATTCTATTCTAGTTGTTTAAGCTAACTGAATCCCAAGTCATTCAGATTAAAAGCACCAGAGATGGTCATGTAAGCAGGTAACAATTTAGCAGATTACTTTTGTCATTGCACAAGTCCTCCAAATTTCTTTGGGGCTCGCTGTTAAAACATATCACCAGGGTTAGCAGAAGATACAGCAACAGAGTGGTTACCCCTAAAAAATTAGTTGCATAAAAACCCAGGCTAAATTAGACACTACTATTGTAGAAACTAACCTGTGTGTTGGTTCAAATTCCAGCTCCGGCACAAGATTGTTAGAGAAAAACCAGTGAATTCCACAATATGAAATAATCATATAGAGATGTTCAGCACTGCTGCACAAATTGCCAAGGTTTATGCTTATTTTAATCAATGCCATGTATTGTTTCCCACTCTAGCACATTTATTTGAAGAGGTTCACAAACACATGGGCTTTCTGGCTTTCCGAGAAAAAGTAGAGAAGTATTCCCACAAGCTGCCATTAAGCCAAAACAAAAGAAGTCAAATTGTTGTCATTCAACATTTATTTGTTTTCCTTACTGTCTCAAGGTGGTTCCCTATTGATACAAAGGTCAGAGTCACAGACACAAGACAAATGGAAAAAGAGGAAAATAAAGGATTTAGAAAGCACTCCTTGCCTAAATACAAAGAAAAAAACCCCACACAGTAAACAGAAGGGTGTAGTGTTTGCAAATACTTTACAAACTCAAGACCAAAAACTCTATCGCTGATAGATATGCCTATAACTATTTACGTTTTGTATATAAAACCAGATTATTTCAAAAGCATCCCCTGTTGTGTTGGTGGGTATGGATTTTTTTTGCAATTCTGGAAAAAAAAAGTTTTACAAAAACACATTATCCAGAAGTCTTGCGGATTTCAAAGGTTTTGTTTTCTTTCTTTTTTTGCTTGTACATGATGAATAGCAATCAGATCTCCTGATCTTAGAGAGCTACTATGATAGATTATCTAACATTTCCTCACATGTCCTAGCTACTACAAACAGGAGTAGGAGAGAGAGAGAGAGAGAAAAATAAAGGAAAACCTGGAGTGTATTCTAATACACAAGCAGGGTGGGGCTGCCAAGAAAGGGGTTTAAGTGTTGGTAGGGGAGTGGAATTTAGGCTCGTTCGCCACGGATGCGACGGGCCAGCTGTATGTCTTTTGGCATGATAGTGACCCGCTTGGCATGGATGGCACACAGGTTGGTATCCTCAAACAGACCCACAAGGTATGCCTCGCTGGCTTCCTAAAGAATATAGAAAGACACAGTTAGAAAAGGCACTGATCATTACACAATTGAGGTGTGGGGTGGGAAAAAAAAGAGAGTCCTTGACTTATGATCACAATACACACACAAAGGTAGTCCTCGACTTACAACCATAATTAGGACCAGAATTTCCATGGCTAAGCAAGGTGGTGGTTAAATGAGTTGTGCCAATTTTATGACCTTTTTGTCATGGTTGTTAAACAAATCACTACAGTGTTAAGTGACTCAGACAGTCATTAAATGAATCTGGTTCCTCCCATTGACTTTGCTTCATATGCTGTTTCATCTGTTGCTTTTATTCTTTAACTTCTCACCTCTTTTTTCAAGGATCTCATCAATACCATCCACAACTTTCTTGCCTTTCCTCTCAACTCATCCATTCATTCTTCATATATTCATTTGTAATTCAGTCCCCGTTCATTCTAGCTATATGGCCAACTTAGTCCATATGAGTCACTCACCTTTATTAAATAAATTAAGAACTTATGTGGCTGCCTATCTCACAAGGTGATCTAGGCAGCTCACAACAACCCAAAAAAAACAGCTTTTCCTATCAGGCTCCAAACCAATTAAATTACCAACCTTCATCCTAGCCCAGGGGAAAAGCCAAGTCTTCCCTGCCTTCTGGAAGGCTTTATCTCATTCATTCTTGTCCCTATCTCTTGGTCTATCACACTTACTTAAATAATCTCATTTCTACTACATTCCATTTGCTTTTATGATACTCCTAACATGTCCAGTTTTCATTTCATATAAGAATGTGCTCTGATTTTCTAATATCTTTTAGGAGGAATACTGTCTTATTTTGCAATTGTTGCTTTCTTTATACTGTTAATGTCAAAAAGAAGATCTCAGGAAGGGGATATTTCAATTCTTTTTTTTCCTCCAAGCCTTATCAGTTTATTCAATAATGCTTTCCAGCTTCTGGACTTTACCAATCCTAGCAAAGCAGAGAAAGGAAAAACTTTGAAATCCAGAGAATTCTCAGTACAGAAGAAAGCACATTAAATAACAGAAGCATATGTATCAGATTAACACTGGCAGAAGCATCTTGTATTCGGTTTTAAGAAGGGGCACAGGATACAATTGCACAGCAGAAAAGGGGCTTTGGGACAACACCTTAAAGATACATTTGATTATCAGTGGAATAGCTATGTAAATTAACCTTAAAACAGGAAAAGAGAGACTTTGACGAAACCAACCTGCAAAGCTCCAATGGCAGCACTCTGGAACCGCAGGTCTGTCTTGAAATCCTGAGCAATTTCACGGACCAGGCGCTGGAATGGCAGCTTGCGGATCAGTAATTCTGTGGATTTCTGATACCGCCGAATTTCTCGCAGGGCCACAGTGCCAGGCCTAGATGGATGACATAGAAATAGTTTACATGGCTGTCCTCCAACAAGCAATTCCAAGGTTTCCTTAAGAATCAGAAATGTTCTTTCCACAAAAAAGTCATGAAGAGTGGCAATCCAACAAAAATAGTGATGTGAACTTCCTCAATGGACAAACAATTCTGGAGGGGAGAATGGAGCCTAGTCAGGTTGTAGGCCTGAGAGCAACCCCCCGATTCCACCAAGGGCTTATTATTCCAAATACCTATAGCGGTGAGGTTTTTTTACTCCACCAGTTGATGGTGCACTTTTCCGAGCAGCTTTTGTGGCCAGCTGCTTTCGTGGCGCTTTCCCACCAGTGGATTTACGGGCCGTCTGCTTGGTACGGGCCATGCTGGGAGTTCTTTAAGATGCAAGACGTCTAACTAAGGAAAAGAGAAAATGTGGAGGATCCTCAGTTATATAATATTAAGACTCTTCCATCAGTCCCAAAACATGTTTTATTAAAAAAATTAAGAAGTCTGCAGCCAACTTTTGAATATTTCAGTATACAAAATCAACTCATTTCCTTGAAACAGACTGCTTTTAAAGGATATATTTATAAATAGAATGAGAGAATAAACCTTTCAATTTTCAAAAAAAAAGTTTCCTACTTTAAGAACCAAAATCTCCTGTATGCAGAAAGGACAAAATTGGTCTCTTGAAATAGCCGCATTCCTCCAATATACTTACATCATTTTAGGAGATTCTTCTGTAAGCTAACATAAAAACCCCCTTAATTTTTCCTTTTTTTTTTACAAATGACTCTGCTTCAGAGAACTGATATTTTGAGTTCTGCACAGCTGCAAGAGAACATTATAAAGAAGGCATATATAAGAAATAAGGCATGTCTACAGTCTTTAGCTCTGGAGAAGTTCCACTGGACCTCATGGGAATTATTTCAAGTAAGCATGTTTAGTGCCTGAGTGTAAACACTAGCAGGCATCAGTGGACAGAACAGCTGTTCCCAGAGGCAACACTCGCTGTTTTCTTGGTGAGATTTAGGAAATTTGAAAAGACCTGGTTGCTTCAAAGCAGTTTTGGAGAAGAATGCTTTTAATGAGGCTGTTTTTGTCCTGAGGTTAAGAAGTGGCACTGGATCTGTAGATTAAAAATGTATGCTTACAGGATGTCTTATTATTTCATGGCAGTGCTGCAATGACTAATCGATGAAATTGATAATGAAAATCATTGACAATGAATTTACTGATTGGTTCGCCACTGTAGCCCCTCCCTCACTTACTTACCTTTGGCAACAAGCTCCTCCAGTGCCAGGTGCTGTGCCTTATTATAGGCCACTTGGGGATCCCTTACGCTGAGTGTGTGGAGAGGCACGTGCAGCAACCTTGCCTAGGTTGTCTGGGGGAGGAGGCGGTGGCAGCGGAGCAGAACATGAATTCGCAAAATGGCAGATTATGTGCAGATGAGGCAGAGGGGCCCATAGCACACCTGCCACTGCCTCTCCGCAGGCCGCTGTCTAGGGCACAGCACAGCGTCCACTCATGAGCCGGCAATGCACCAGCCTTGCTGGCCATTCTGAGCATGGCAGCTGCTGGTCTCCCGCGGATGCAGGCCCAGGTACTGGGAGACCGCACGTGGAGCAGGCCCATGCGTGCCCCTGGCGATTTGGCGGGTTCAGCACATGCATGGGGTGATCTTGGAGGGGTGCTATGGTGCCAAACGAGCGTGGGGCAGTGAAATAGCCGCCCTTGGCTCTGCTCTAGTCTGCATGGGAGACACAAAGTGGGCCTGGTTTCTCTGCCGGGTCATGGGTCACCCTGGCCTTCCGCTTCCACCCCAGAAAGGAAGCATATAACCCAGTTCTCCACCTGCTGTTTGGTGCTTTGCACAGTGCATGAGGCAAGTCAATTCAATTGATTAATCAAAATGAATAATTGCTTTGAGATTTTTTTTAGACTAATTACTAAAATAATTGTTAGGTGCAACCCTATTGCACAGTATGTTGACATTTTGTCTAACATTCTAAGCCAGGTGTATCCAACCTGCAGCCCTTGACAGCTTATAATGGAGCCAACAAGGGAATAAAAATATAAAAAATAAAGTTTGTTATTTATATATATTACATTACATATACACAAACAATATTACATATTTTACATGCAGCCCAAAGCAATTCCTCTTCACTCAATCTAGCCCTGGCAAGACAAAAAGTTGGACACCCACAACCAAAGCCATTTACAGTTGCTCTGATTGAAGTAGGGCATGCTGTGGCATAAGTAGTTAAGACACTGGACAATCAGCCTGAAGGTCGGTGGCTCAAGTTAGAGACCCAAGAGCCACACCACATAATGGGTGAGCTCCCGTTGTCTGCCTAGCTCCTGCCAACCTAGCAGTTCGAAAGCATATAAAAATGCAAGTAGATATAAATAGGCACCACCTTTGGTGGAAAAGGTAATAGCACTTCGGCCTGTAGTTATGCCGGCCACATGACCATGGAAGTGTCTTCAAACAACGCTGGCTCTTCAGTTAAAAATGGAGATGAGCTCTGCCCCTAGAAACCTTTACCTTTTTTTAAACCCGACTGAAGTAACACTGAAGTTACAGTATGTAAATTAGTAAATAAATAAATCGGGATTAATGCACGGGCAGGCTGTAACTTTATATTGCAGCATAAGCAAAATCTTAAATCTTTACATATGCCATAAATAAAAACCATTAGAGCATAAAGCAGCTCTGGATTCATGCTTTATCATGTGGTAACTTTTTATGAAAAGACAGCAAAAAAGCTCTTTTTTATGAATTAAAAATGAATAACAATTCCTCTTGATAAATGCAGCCGTTACCAGAGTCAAAAAATGAGGAAGAGAGAAAAAAAGAAAAAGTTCGGCAGCCTAACACATAGATAAATACCCTGTGCCTTTCAGACTTCAACTCCCAGAATTCCTGCTTAGAATGTCGGTCCCAAACCAGTTCGGAATTCTGGGAGTTGAAGTGGAACCTTTCCGGAGTCTCCTGGGCTGCGAGAGACAAGACAAGACAAGATTCCACGCCCCAGAAGCCTTAGCGGAAACCGTCTCCTCCAATTGGCTCTTCCGAGCGCAAAAACACCAACCATACTCGTTTCCTTACCCCCCCACCGCACGTACGCACGCCTCAGACCTTTCGTTCCAACTGGCCAATGCGCGGCCATCCAATCGCATTCTAGCCCGGGCTCGCTAAAGAGCAGAGGGGGGCGGGATTGCTCAAAGGCTCCCATCAGACGGACACGGACTGGATACCAATCAGCCTCCAACTTCTCAGCCTATCACGAAAGCGACCGTAATCGTCGCTCTTTCGACCAATCACTGGGGGATGCAGACGGAAGG
>JANHZU010009285.1:223963-236044 GCA_032468055.1 Acrochordus granulatus | reverse complement strand
TATTATATACATGTCACTTTATTGATTCTGTTCAGTGTAAATATAGCAATGGATTTTTGTAGCAATTAAGTGTTCACATTTCTTTTCTGAAACTGGCCAGCACTCGTTTTTAGCAGGAGTTTCAGAAAGAAAAATACCTCCCCCACCTTCTATCAGTAGTCAAAACTAAGTTTTAAAAGTTTCCATGCAACTTAGGGGAAGTTGGAGAGATGAATTTATCTACCCCACTCATTGGAGAGCATGAGCTAGAGCCAATTACTCTCAAAGCCTCATCCACAGAGTTGTTGAGTAGATTCATTTAGGGGAACTCCTGTTATACACTGTTTTGAACTCTTAAGAGAAAAGGTGGGATATAAATTCCATAAATAAATCAAGTGTCAATCTGCAAGAAAACCCAAAGTGTTGGTGTAACATACAGGCAGATGGAATCTTGTGAACAGTATTTTCACACAGGTTGCAGCATCTTGGAAGTAACATTTTATTGAATGTTCAGTGGATTTGATAACATTCAAGCAAAAAAATGAGAAGTGGATATAAAATAAGCAAATCCTGCAATAGGAAAGTTAGGAGTGATGGGAAAGGAAGAATGCAAATTTTCAAGTTAAAAGTTTTAGGATTCTAAAACTGTAGTTCTAAGACAAAGGTTTTTTTGCATCTGATTGCATCACATTTTGCAAGTATTTGTGCATGATGAAAACAAGCATTTGATGAATCTTCCACTCTCCCTACTTTCAGTAATGTTTCTCAAGAGTTACTGCCACTAATACAAATTAAAAAGAAAGCTATGTTTGCATGCAGCACACACTGAACACAAAGCAGGTGTGTTAGGAGGTGCAGTTTTAATTCACGCTCAGACATTGAATTGGAGCACAAGTTCTTCCATCTGGCCTTGCTCAGGTTGGCATCCCACGCAAAGTTTTCAGGGAACTGCCAGGTGTTGGGAAACATTTCAGCAGCTCCCGTCATCAAGCGATTTGCCAAGATGAACAAAACAGATTTTCTTGAGCTACCAAATAAAAAAGAAAGTTGTTTTTTAAAAATGCTCATAAAAGACAAGTTAGCCATTGTTTTCTCCTTGGGCACCATGCCTGTCTCAGATGCCAAACACTTTTGAGGGTCCTGCAGGCCTGAATGTGTTTCACTGGCAAGACAGTGTGCTCTATTTATAGATGAAATATGGTTAGGTTTGGTGGGGGGACAGAGAGCCACTCAGTGGCTTAAAAATATTTCATATAAGCCTCAACTTACATGAATTGAGGAACCAACCCTGGATTATGGGTTGAGGCTCTACAAATACGAGCAAGAACACAACTTTCTTTGGAATGAAGGGTTGCTCATATTATTTGAAAGAAAAGGCATCAAAGCTATTTTTAAAATGGGCCCCCTAGCCTATTTAGGCTTCAGATCTGCATTACATGGACAAAGCTGTCGGCAGAAATTCTCCAAGCCAACATTGTAAGAGATCCACCTCCAGATCAGCCTTTACAGAAAAGGGTTTTCTGTAAGAAATCCTTTTTTTTCCTATAAAAAGAGGTTTACACATTCCATTTTTAGGAAAAGCCACATTTAATGGGAATGTTTTTTGATAAGTAAAAGAGCAATGTAATCCCTGTAGGGCCCCCAGATCCAACATTCTTTACAGCAGATACTTTTTAGGCAGAGTAGTTAAGAATATGGTTTTTAGCAGAATGAAATGAGCCTCAAAACAAGCTTTACCTCTCGCGTTCTGAGCTGCTAGCCCATGCTTACGCCAGAGCTGCTTTGATGGCCTTAATTATCTTGCTGAGCTTGCCATCGTCATCCACAAAGCCATCCCCGTTCTGGAGGAAAGAGGAAAGAGGAGAAGGGAGAGTTTTTCCGCTCGCTTTTGCTGAGCAAACAGCTAAGGAAGCTGCTGCAGTCCTGAGAGGGAACAGCAAAGACGCTTCGTGCCGTTGCACACTCTGCTCCTCGAGGCAGATCTGTACCCTTTTGGAGAAACAAATCTGCTCTTCCTCACAACTAGATTTAGAAAGGAAGCATCTTCTCCAGGGAACAGAATTGGTTCTCTGTCAGAGAAGGCAAAGGAGGAAGAAAGCTCAGTCCTTTTGGACTATCGTTTCAGGGCCCCCAGAAATTGTGTCTTCAAGTTCTTCTACAATGAGGGGTTTCTTATATCTTAAATACCAGTTAAAGGAGTGTTACGGCCCAGTTCTTCCACACCCACGTGCTTGTAATGCACATAATGCTTGTAATATATGCTTGAAATACAAGCAGCCGTTGTTCTCTTAGCCTGGTGGACCTTACACAAACTGCCAAAAGTTCAAAGAGCTGCATACAAAACACGACTGCCTTCCCCACTTGTAGCCTAATAACCTTGAATCTGGACATCGTGCTAAGCCATAACATGGTTCGTTTGGCTTTAGGTTTAACAGGGTGTTGTGCGACCACAGCCACTACAGTTTATTTCATAAACCATCATATCTGCACAGCAGAACTCCCAACAACTCTGTTCTTCAGGGTCTTTGTTGACTTCAACGCAAGCATTTGTTGAGCTGCTTACCTTTTTGGAATGCACCAGCTTCCCGGCTACCATCACTTCAAACCATCCTGTGACCTGATGTGTCCCTTCGCCGTTCTAGACGGAACCAAGACAGCACCTTTCCTCAACAACCGCAAATGCACCACTTCCATCAAGTATTTCTCAACCACTTTCTCCTAGTCTTTGAGCCTCGATTCTCTCCCACACTCCATCTCCCACACCCATCTATGACCTGTGGGCAGCACCTGTTCTACTTCTGTAGGGGTAGCCCCACACAGCATGCTGCCTGGAGGACTCTGGAAGTTGAAGTCCACACAGAACTTTGTATCTCCCTCAATACCCGAAGCAGTAACAGAGAAAGTAAAGAAGTCCACACACCATAAAGTTGCTGAGTTTGAGAAACACTGGTGTAAACAATACCAGGCTGAACAGACAGTAATCCTGTTTGGTATAAAGCACTATAGTATAAATCACTCCTTGACTTGTGACTTGTTTGCTTAGTGACCAAAGTTACAACAGACCTCCCCAATCATTCCCTTCAATTGCATTTTGAGTGCTTGGGAACTGGCTGCACTTACAGCCATTTGTAGTGTCCCACAATCACATGACTGTGATTTTCAGCATTTTTTGCCAGAAACTCGTTTACTTCTGATTTCTGGAAAAAAAAACCCTCACTGGATATAATGGTGTTGCTTTACAACTGCTATGTTCACTTAAATATTTATCCTTGCCTTGAATCTACTTATTTAGGAACCCCATGAGATGATCGGGGGATAAAGGAAGATGAAACCATGAATGATTCAAAAGACTCACAATTTCCAGCTTGCCCGGAAACTCTTTTTCAAGTTCCTTCTTGAGCTGTTGAAACTAAAAGTGAAAAAAGGAGAGAATTTAGACTTCAGAAAAATCCAAGCTAAACTAATTCTCAGAGAAATTAAGGCTCTGTGAAGAGAAGCATATGAAAAATCCCAAGCCTGATAAACTGTTCATCTGGGCTCTTCAACCAAGCTTAGGAGAGGCTTTGCTAAGAAAATTATTTTATACATGTATACAGCTGCCCATCCCATCTGTATAATATGTGGCTCAGAATTAAAAATAATTGACATACCTTAGGTTGGTAGCCTCAGGCTCCACTACAAGCAAAACAAAAAGAGAAAATAACATTACTTACATTACATCAAATAAAATAAATGTTTTCCATCTTGCCTGCACAAGCCGCCGCCTTAGCATCTGCCGGATGGTCATTCTCTTTATGCTTAATCAAATTCCCAGGATGGCAACTGCAGGAACAAGTATTCAAATGAGAACATATATTCCTGTACCTGCCAAACCCTCAAGCTACATTTTCCTTGGAGGAAAATACAAGTAGTCCTCAACTTACAACCAGAATTGCTCCCCAGCCTGGCCCAAAAGGGGGCACAAATAAGAACGCCAGCCAATGGAGAAGGCTGGAAGTGATTTCTGCCCAATGGGAAAATGCAGGAGGTGGCTCAGGAAGCCAAGTGTAGGACGCTTTTGCTGGAGAAATTGAGCTGCGGCTTTTTTCAGTGCAAAAAAGTGCCAAAGGTCATTTGCTTTGGGAAGCATCTTGCAAGAGTTGAATCTGCACCTGAGTGTGGCCTTTTAGGGACACATGCTGTTCCCTTGGACTGAGAGACAAGGAACATGGAGGTGGCGGCAACAGTTCTTCAGGGAACAGAGCCCTGCATGGAAGGCTGCGTTTGGCCTGCTAGCAAGCCACAGTCACTCTCTCGTTGGCTGTGTAGAACCCAAACCCTGAACCCACTGCGAAGCCTTTCTTCAGAGGGGTGATGGGCAGAAGCTTGGATCTTGGACTCCCATTCAGCCTGTCTCATTTCTGACACACTCTGGCTCTGGGTTTGCTTACCTCCCTGTAAGGCAGGGTGGAGGGAAGCCAAAAGGGCAGAGATGGAGGAGGAAGGCTGGGAGGGACTGCAGCCCCTTGTGGTGGTCTGTGTGACAGGCTGTCAAGCACCCAAATTTTGATCATGTGGCCATGGTGGCCTGCAGTGGGCATGGGTCGCAAGTCACTTTGTTCACTGCAACCATAACTTTGAACAGTTGCTGAATAAATTGTCATAAATCAAGGACTACTATACCTGTATTATTTTGAACAATAAGAATTACAATTTACTTTGCAGGGACTCAGAGAGCCAAGAGGAACCTTTGGGCCTCAGGTGCCCAGTCCATGTCTATCCATAAGTGCTCACAGGCCTTTTGCACATCTCCATCCCAAAGAACCAGCATCCATTACCCCATTGTTTAAAAATCACGCTCAGCAGTACGCACAAGCCAGCTTTTGCAAATTTCAAACTCAAGAAAACTTTTGAGACTTTAGTAGCGCCTCTCCAGCTGCGAGCACAAGGCTTCGCCCCATCTCCCAGATGTTAGCCTAAGATGCTCCATGATGTCAGTCACAGGATCCAGTAACATTCAACCCCCAAAATATAATTCAGTAAACCGTAGTTAAATTACTCAGACATATCATAGTACCTAGCTTCGGACGTGACCCACCCTCCTTTTTTCTACAAGGTGACTGAAGGGCGCAGCTGGTTTGCCTTCAGGTTGCAGAGGGCCTACCCTATTGATTTCCCCGCGCAACATCCAACTTCCGCTGCCATCGGGAGCCACTTTCAAAATTAATTTTTTTTTTTTTACGATCCATGCACGGAAGGGAAAAAAACGGAAGGGAGCGAGGTTCCGAAGGCGATCGAATGCACCGCTTACGAGATCGTGTCTCGCCACCGATCGACCCGCAACGCGCGCGCGCGCCTAGGCCACGAAGCCCAGCAAGAAGACCCGGGGGAGGGGACCCCCAAGACCCCCTGCGCGGCGCGGCGACGGGGACCAACCGCCGAAGGCCTCCTCGGCGTCGGAGCTGCAGCCGCCTCGCGGGCCAGCCCGGCTCGAAGCCCCCTCGAGCTCGCAGGCCACCCGAGGAGCGGGAATCCCCGGTCGGGCCGCCTCACCAGTAGACCACCTTGACCCGGACCGCCATGGCTGCGCGCGCCCCTCCGGGGGCTCGATGGAACGTTCGGGCCTCCGACGTTCCGATTTGGAGCTTTGTGTCGGCCGGGTTTTAACGCGACGTTCGGACGATACCACCCCCTTGGAAAAGAGGGGGGCCGAAAAGAGAAATCTCTGCTCCCGCTTCCCTCCTCGGAGCTCCGCGCTTCCGTCAGCCAGCGGAACCAGCTGCGGAGGCCGAGACCGCCGACCGGCGTTAGATGCTTGTTTTTATTTTTGGGAGAAATCAGCGTTCGTGCCCGTTCGAGGGCGAGGCTCCCCCTTCCCGCCGATATACGAGCGGCGCGGACTCACGTGACGCCTGCAGACGTGAGCCTTTTTCTCTACATTCCCGGCTCGGCTGCCTTGGGTTTCTCCGCGCCCGGAAGCAATGCGAAAAAAAGGGAAGCGTCGTTGCGGCGATCACTGTTCTGTTAAAAAAAAAGGTTCATGGAGCGCGTGCGTAAAATGACCTAAAAGAGGAAAAAGAACCCGCTTAAAAATACCCAAATATCGGCCGAGACAGTTCTGCGGTTCCCTGAACTTAATCGCGGGAAATTTTCAGTGTGAAGAAGCGACACCCGTCAGCTAGAGAATTTAACCGTTCTTAGATAATAAAATGAGGATTTAGCCGAGGGAGTTGCCGATTTCCCTTCACACAGAAACTACGCATAGGGTTAAACCATGGTTTGCCCTGGCTATGATGTGTTGGCTGAATCACAACGAGGGTATTTACAAGGCATAGTAAACCAGCCTGACTTTGCATGATTCTTGAGCTGCGCTAATGAAGTACAGGTAGTCCTTGGTTTATGACCGCAATTGGAACCAGAATTTTCATTGCTAAGTAATTTGCTGAACTACGCCTGATTTTACAGCCTTTTTTGCCACGTTGTTAAGTGAATCTTGCAGTCATTAAGCAAATCTGGCTTCCCCATTGACTGCTTATCTGAAGCCAATTGGGAAGGTTGCAAATGGCAATCATGTGACCCAGGACACTACATCCACCATAAGTACATGCCGAGCACCCAAATTTTGATCAAGTGACTATGGGGATGCTGTGATAGGTGTTAAGTGTGAGGACTGGTCGTAAGTCACTTTTTTCAGTGCCGTTGTAACTTCAAATGGTCACTAAATGAATGGTGTAAGTTGAGGACTACCTGTAGCGTGAAATAACTGAAATCCTGGCCATGTGGCAAGTGGTAGAAGGAATATCAAGTCATCAGATGTAACGGGTCATTAGATGTAAATCAGATTATTGTCTCTGTACTATCAGTGATTTCATGGCTATCATTCAATTGGTTTAACAGCATTTATTAGAAGGCACAAGAATTACCACTACTATTCCCTAATATAAGGCAGGCTTGTTGGGAGCATCAATTCTTGCATTCTCCAAAAAGAGAATAAATCTCTTTATAGGCTTCATCTGGTCTCCTGCATACAACTTTGTTGATTTGCTAAAATTTTCAGGGGATAATATTCTGTTGAATTACATACGTAATACCAGGCATTTGTCCATTGGACAATATAAAGGGATTCTTCTTGCCCTTATTACAAATAAAAGACTCAGATGGCAGCATTTTCTTGATAGCTGTGCTGTTCTTTGTTAGAATTTGCACCTCAAGTCATTTGAAAAAGTAGCACTTTTGTGTTCTCCCCAGCTCGGAAGAAGGGATGGTATTTTGTTTACTCATTTGCAAAAATATTTGGGAATGGTTGGTCACATACGCAAAATTTGGGTGCTTGGCAGTCTGCCTGCATTTACACCCATGGGGCACTTCAGGTTCAGATTCTGTGTTGGCCAAGTGTGGTTCGACACAAGGAATCTGACTCCGGTACAGCAGCTCTCAGTATACTTGTGAGACAACAGTAAATTAAATACTAACATAAACAAACAAAATTATGTAAATTATGTTACAACATAATTTGAAGTTACAACGGCACTGAAAAAAGTGACTTACGACCAGTCCTCACACTTACACCTGTCACAGCATCCCCAAAGTCACTTGATCAACAGTAACGATCAACAGTAAGGTGTGCATGCAAAGTATGCAGCCAGTAGAAAAGGAATATAGTAAAGTGTAGAATTAGAACCACAATCTGTTAATAAGCATGTATACACCTTAGACAGAACTTTTGGGTTAATTTAGAGTTCTTTGCACTTTGTGTCCTGTCATATAACATGAGTCAAGTAGTCAGATGAATGGTGGCAAGGGAAAAAACTGCCCCTGTGTCTGGTTGTTTTGGTGGGCAATATCCTATAGCATTGTCCACGGGGAAGAGGTTCAAACAGGTTGGGTCCAGGCGAGAAGGGTCTGCAGATACCTTCTCCGCCCTTCTCTTGACCCACTCAACGTACAGGTCCTTCACAGAGGGCAGGCTAGCTGCAGTTATTTTCTCTGCAGATCTGACTGTTCATTGGAGTCTGTACCTGTCCTGCATGGTTGCTGCACCGAACCAGACAGTGACAGATGTGCAATGATTCCTCTGTAGAACTATCACAACCTTCCTGCTTACCCCCTTCTTCACTTGTACCTCCCCTGCCAATCAGCCTAATAGTAGCAAAAGCAGATCAGTGGTGAAAATAGATTCATTGAAGCATGCAAATCTCAGGGGGAGTAAAATATTCAGAAACCTGAGCAGATTTTAAGTGCAGTTACTGACTCTAAGCCTGCCTGTTTTGTGCTAAGTGGGGTTGTGATCTCTTGCGGTTTACACTAAGAGTTGTTATCACATGGCACAGGGTACATCAATACTTCAAGGGGTAAATAAATATTTAATCTGAGATTAAAGTTTTTTTTTTGCCACAGGATTTAATCTGAAAAGCCTCTTGAAATGGAGGGAATAGGATGGCCTCCTTATATAGTGCTAAAACGCAGCTGTAATTATTGTATTTGAAATCTATAATTATTGTAAAAAGTGGTAATTATTGTATTTGAAATATTTAAATGGCTTGTGACTTCTGGGCAGCCCCAATCTGTCGTTTGAAATCTGTGAAAACTTTTTTTTTTAAGAAATGAATACTATGCAGCCTTAGAAAGAAAAATCTAAAAGCAGACAACTTGCTTCCTACTTGTCATCCTTTCCGACTGAAGTAATGAGTTTTCACAGAATGTCAATTTCCCCACCATCCCAGCACAATATATAATATCATTGCACCTACCCCAAAAATCACGCTGGACAGAATAATTGGTCCACCCCCCAGTTCTGCATATAGTTCCAAGCTTTTCCAAGAATAAAACTCTTTTTAAGCGTATGCTGCTATGTGTAAGATCCACCTTTAGTCTTGCTCAACAAATCAAGGTAAGATATTACCAAACCAACATTTAGCTTGCCCTTCCCGAAATCATGAAAGTTACTGAAGAATTCCAGTTCTACCCCCTCCTAATACATGTGATTTCAGTTAGGAGCTTTAAACTGTCCGTGACAGTATGTATTGGCATGCAGAAAGGGAAATTTATTTCTAAACCCAGTGAAAAAGTAATTTTCAGCACCAAAACCAGCCTTTGCTGAAGGAAACGAAGGGAGATTTTCTGCAGATTTTCTCAGCATTCTCCGTGTGGCCCAGATTTTTCCTCCATCCGGGACACACGTGGGATCAGTTTGGATCTATTCTTCCAAATGATGCCAGTTGACACAATCTCTGTCGAAAAAGATTCCCGACGTAGCTTGGGCATCTGCAGTGGTTTTCCAACCAGTTTTCAGCTTTCGTTCACCTGGCTGTGCTCTTTGCTGCTGTTTGATTAAGCTCTGCCAGAAGAGGGGGTGGGTCCTTACCCATCCACCCCCCACTTCACCTTACCCCACCTCCAGGATGGGAGGTGGAGTCCTTAATCTTTGATAAGGTGCAGGCTTAAGATAAAAAGCATGATTGTCCTAGGAAGCTTCCTGGCCTCTGGTGACAGAATCCCTCTGCAGGGTGGTGGGCAACTTGGAGAGGAGGGACCCCCAAGGCCAGCTCTGAAGCTGCCGCCACCGCCCCTCCGGTCCCTTCCATGGAAGATTTCAAAGGTTTTTCTATGGAAACCCTGGAAGACTTTGCCCAAGTGATGCCAGGTACCCACCAACCTGGCTTAGGGGGCTCCAGATTCTCCCTGGCCCACTGCCTCTCCCAGAACGCCATGCTGGGATGCTACCCTGGATCGTTCCCCAGCCCGGCTGAGTTACCTGCCTATCCCCAGGAGAACTTCAGGAATGGGGAGTGGTACGCCGCCAGCCCACCAGAAGGACCCTACTCTTCAAGTAAGTGACTTTCTTGCTGTGGGCATGGTAGGAGGAGAGGTGAGTCCAAGGTAGTCCAAATCAGAAGGAACGGACAGCTCCCTTTCTGGCTAACCCAGAATATTAAGAGGCACCATCTTTCAAAGTATGGCCTAACCCCATCACGCCAATGATTTGTTTTAGCCAACATGTACCACAATTCCCAGCATAAACGTGGCTTCTCTGATTTTGATTGTGTCTGCTGGGTAAATCCAGCCAAGATGGCTTAGAAACCACGGTTTCGGGCTTAGCGCGAGGGGTCAGTCCAGTCAGGGTGTAACAAGGCCCTCCTATAATCCAGTGGGACTCCAGATGTGGGGTTTGCAAGTATTGGCTATGAAACACCGACTACCAGAAGGAACTCTTATCTATCAACTCTTATCAGCCTGTCTCAGGAACGGCCGGTTGTAATCCCATCTTTCTGGAAGATACCAGCCAAGCAGGGAGGATTGGATCTCAGTGCTGAATAAGGGAAGGGTTCAATAATAGTTTGTTTTTTTGTAAAAAAAGAGGAAAGAATATGCACTCCACCCTGGACTGAGGGGAGAAAGAGTGAAAGCCGCTGTAAATGGTGATAAAGGGCTGGAATCCAGTAGCTTGGAATTGCAGGACATTTGGGGCAAAGAGTCTTGCGAGGCTCACAGCCCTTACCTTGTAGCAGGGCAAGCGACCTGGTGGCTGTGGATGATAGGAAATGTCACGCATCTGGCCGGGGAAGGCACCAGGTTGGGGAAGGCGATGGCAGAGAGAGAAATCGGGGGACACCGGCGCTTCCACGCTCTCCCCCAAATCATACGGAACCGAAGGAGAATGCCATTTCAATGGAAACCGTTGCCCCAGGGCAAAAGCGTGCAAATGAAGCACAATCGGAGAATTACCAAACAATGCAGGAACTGAAGGCATTTCCACCGGGAGCGCCCCCTCCTTCTGTTCAGGGCCGTGTGCTCCCTCCTACGAGCCAACACCTGGGAAATGGCACCCTGTTTCCCAGGTCTTGTGGCCTCGGTTTGGTCTTCTCTTTTCCAAGATAACCAGAGATATCTTTAGGGGTGGCCCTCTTGGTTCGACGGTCCGTCTGTGACCGGCCCACATACAGTAATGTGCAAAAGTCTCAGGCCACCATGAACGGCTGCCCCGTTCCCTTCCCTGGTTTCTGGCATTTTTTTGCCAGTTTCTAGCAAAAAAAATGCCCATCCGCATGGATTCCTACTTAGAACCACCACGGTTGCTTAATGATGGTGTCATTTGCTTAATGACCGCCACAAAAAAGGTCATCACATCATTTCTGGTCACATAGGTGCCTTGACTTGCAACTATGGTGACTTTCAATTGGTTTTTGGTCCCAGTTGTGGTCATAAGTCGAGGACTGCCTGGGTCCCAGCTCCTCACCCCCACCAGTGAGACCCTGTACGAGACGGACTGGAGGCTCGGGATCACAGTATTCCCAGGACTCCAGACCTGGATAACCTAACTGGGGGAATGTCTCACCCTCCCTTCCTTTTCCAGTCTCCAGGCTTATGGGCACCCCCGGCTTCAGCATGGTGGGAGGCGACAGTCTGGGCTACTTCAGCGAGATGGTCAAGACGCCCCCCTTCTCGGCAGGAACCCCCTCCAAGCGCAAGCGCCGAGTGCTCTTCTCCCGGGCTCAAGTCCATGAACTGGAGAAGAGATTTGAGATGCAGAAGTACCTGACTGCACCGGAGCGGGAACACCTGGCCACCGTCACGCGCCTCACCCCGAACCAGGTGAAGATCTGGTTCCAGAACCACCGCTACAAGTTGAAGAAGCAAGGGAGGCACGCAGAGGGCAAGGCCGGCTTGCCACAGGAAGGCCCCACGCCCTGCGACAGCAGCACTGTGGCCCACCACGGCGGCTACCCCTTCCACCGAACACCCGTGGAGGAGAAGCTTCTCCTTCAGCATTTATCTTGCAGCCCCAGCCCCAGCCCCAGCGCCGACTCCCTACCCAGCATCAAAAATCCGGAAAGCGGTTTTCTCTTTGGCAAGCCGTGGTAGCCCAGCCAGGCTGTGCCTGGGGCAGGGCTGGATGACTTGCTCCCTCCAGGGGGCCCGACGGACAAGAAGTTTATTTTATTTATGCAGCTGCCCGTCTTTCGACCACTTCTCTGGGTGGCTCCCAGTCCAGAATTAAAAGCCAAATAAGATATTAAATCTATAGAAAGAAGCCAATGAAAACATGACAGGCAACAGAGACCAAATCAGACTTCTAACATGCAGCGATCGAGTCTCCACCCAGCCCTTGGGGGAAAAGCCAGG
>JANHZU010009285.1:212531-223863 GCA_032468055.1 Acrochordus granulatus | reverse complement strand
CGCCCACGGCCACCCCCTCCCGCGGAGGCAATGGCGAGCCGGGGGCCCTGGCGGCGGCGGCGGGGGCTCTAAGCGGCCAGCGCAGAAGCGAGCGGCGGCGGCGGCACCCAGCATCGCTTGTCGGAGCCCTCGGATGCGGGCAGACCGTCCAGCCCGGAGCGATGGGAGAGTGGACCATTTTGGAACGGCTGCTGGAGGCTGCGGTGCAACAGCACTCCACCATGATCGGGAGGTGGGTCCCCCAAGAGGACTAGCAGCTTGGCTCCGCCGCGTCAAAGGGCCCGGGGCTTCCGCTGGGGCCCCGGTTGCCCGCGCGGGTGGGCTGGAAGGGGCCGGCGGGGAGGGCGGGAAGCGCCGAATCCCCTGCTCGCGTCCTCCCTCCGCCGACCGCGGGGCTGGGTTGGGATATTGGGGCAGATGAAGGGCTGACCCGCACCCCCAACTCTGCTGTGGCACCGGGAGAGAGCCACGCATCAGCTGTCCTGGGGCCAACCTGGCCAGTACAGTTGAAGTTTTCAACATTGCTCCAAGCACTGTGATTCTGGACCCTTGAATGTTGGACTACAACTCCCAACCACTACAAGCTCATGAGGAGCTGTAGTCCTGCACAGCTGAGACCACAGCAGCGAAGCAGCTGTGTTATCTACCCCCCTTCCACCTCCCTGGTTTTCTCTGAAATCTCTCCAGTCTCCTTGGAACTGGGGCAACTGCACCCAGACTTTGCGGGGAGGGAAGTTGTGGGAAACAGGAGACAGGCATGGGTGGGGGTGAAGAGGGATGCCAAGCCTAGGGAGATCCAGGGGGCTGAAAGCAGGCAGTAGAGGGTGGGGGATACCTGCACAAAGTCAGAGGTAGACCAGGATGAAAGGAAGGGAAAAGATGCTCAAGCTTCATGCTTGGCTTCTCCAGAGAAGCGGTCCATCCGTTCCTATATCCCATTTTGATCCACACCCCACCTGAGCTCCTGCTGAGATGCTCCTCATCTGGCCCAGCAGACCTGCTCCATTGGGCTAGAGTGATGCCTGGAGCTACCAGCCCCTCCTCTCTTGTCCCCTTCCTAAACCATAAACTAAGCCACTGTTCTCAACCCCGGTTTCCAGAAGGAGATGCCTCCAGCATTATCCTTACTTGGCAACTTTTATGTCAATTTCCAGGAGTGCAGAAAAACATGTCATGTTTTGAAAAGGTGGGGGCATTTGTTCAGTCTCTGCAACCTGTGTGTTCCCAGTTTGGGGAAGATAGCAAATATATATACTGTGATATTATATATATACAGTATATACATATATATACACTCTGTTTGTGTGTCTCTCTGTGTGTGTGTGAGAGAGAGAGATTTACAGAGAGTTTTGCTGGATTGACAGAAGCCCCCTAAAATAAAACTTTTAGGCTTTAAAATTAAACTTTAAAATCCATGTGACTACATCTGGGATACATTCTGGACAGACAGTTTAAGGCTGGGGTCTTTTTTTAAGTTTTTTTATTCTGACCTGTGAATGACAATGCAGAGGATTAAAGGGCTTCCTTTTAATGATTAGAACTTTCTTTCTCTCTCTCCCCTCAGCAAGTAGCAGGCAGTTTCCTGGGTCAGAGGAAGAGGAGGAGGAGGAGGCTTCATAGAGCTCTGCTGAGAGTTGTGAAGGGAGGGAAACGGCACCACTCTATATTATATGTGGAAGGAAGGATGACCCAACAGCTCATGGGTTGTTTAGTGGTGCTCTAACAATTACAGAAACAGTAGTTCATCAGCATCTTTGTGATCCTGGTTAACCTGCCCCTGGGTGATTTTCTTCCTCTCCCTCTCCTTTCCTGTTTTCTCCTTAAAATAAGCAAACTGGCAATAAGCGATCTCAAGGGATGCAGGAACTGGCCTCCGCTGCAACTTTCTCTCCCCTCTTCCCAATTTAGACCCAAAGATGTTTTGATCCAAACCCATCTTGTTAACCCACAAGACCTAGCAGACACTCCCACACACACACACTTCTCAGCACCAACCCACACAATATTTACCAGTGCTAAAGCTTGAATAGAAAGCAGAAAAAAAAGAAAAGCGCAGACAGAATTTGGTGTCCCAAAATGCCCTTTCCCATCCTTGCTCTCAACAGACCTGGTGCTCCCCATTCTAGGCTCCTGCTCTGCCTTCCTCTGACCAGGCCTGCTCCTTCCAGAGGTTGGGGGGCTTCTCTGGCTTGGACAGTCCGTGCAGAAAGACTTGGCTTATTCTGTCACCTGATGGACCCAAACGAGGTGTCTAATTTGCTAGAAGCTGCAACAGTGTACAGGTAGTCCTCGACTGAACAACCATTCATCTAGCGACGGCTCAAAGTTACAATGGCACTGAAGAAAGTGACTTATGACTAGTCCTGACACGTACAACCATCGCAGCATTCCCACAGTTATGTGATCAAAATTTGGGTGTTGGCAACCGACTTGTATTTACAACAGTTGCAGCATCCCTGGATCCTACAATTGCCATGGGTGATCGTACCAGCTAGCTTCCAACAAGCAAAATCAATGGGAGAAGCTAGATTCACTTAACAACTGCAGTGATTCACTTAACAACCATGGCAAAAAAGTTTGTAAAATCGGCCACGACACACTTAACAACAGCCTTACTTTGCAATGGAAATTCTGGTCCTAACTGTGACCGTAAGTCTAGGACTCCTGTAGAATGCAAAGCTTTGAAAAAGGAGAGATAAAGGGTTTGTTATGATTTAACAATTAAATCCAAAAGTGTTGGCCCTGCCCAGTAGGAAAAAATGTGGCATAATGGCCGCTGAGTATGCGTTCTATACCTCCCACTCCAATCCTGCAAACTTGCTTCAAAATGTGCCTGTCCCTGATTTGGAACAACCAGTTGTCCTGAACTGAGGCTACTTTTTGAAAACACAAATGTAACACAACTTTTTTGCCCCTCGCTTTGACATCAGCCCGGAACCTGGCCTGTGTGTCCCATGAAGACAGTCAGACGGTGGGGGAATTGCCCTGACTCTCCCCAGGGAACGCTCCCACTAGGAGGGACTACAGCTCCGATAATTCCTAGCCCACCCTGCAGAGGGCTAGTGGGGAGGGGGATGCTTCTCACCCGCTGCTCTCCTTGCCCAGGATCCTGCTGACGGTGGTGGTGATTTTCCGAATCTTGATTGTGGCCATTGTGGGGGAGACGGTATACGAGGACGAGCAGACAATGTTCATGTGCAACACGCTGCAACCCGGCTGCAACCAGGCCTGCTATGACAAGGCATTCCCCATCTCCCACATCCGATATTGGGTCTTCCAGATCATCCTGGTCTGCACACCCAGCCTCTGCTTCATCACCTACTCCGTCCACCAGTCAGCCAAGCAGCGTGACCGGCGCTACTCCTTCCTGTACCCACTGCTGGAAAAGGAGAGTATCTGCGAAGGGAAGAAAGTGAAGAACGTCAACGGCATCCTGATGCCAAACCCTGATGGCTCCTCCAAGGAGCCCGACTGCCTGGAGGTGAAGGAGATCCCCAGCACCCCACTCAGGCCCCCCAAGAGCTCCAAGGTCAAGCGCCAGGAGGGCATTTCTCGCTTCTACATCATCCAGGTCAGTTGGGAAACAGGTGATGTGGCACCATTAGGTTGAGGACCTTCTCACTGGGCACATGCTGGGCCTCTACCTAGACGTGCCAAAGCAAGCTAAGGATCAGGGGGCTGGGGAAAGTTTGGAGGTTCAGCTAAGGGAGCCGAGCCGAGCCAATTGCGGGGGGGACCCTGCCCAAGAAAGGCCAGCACTTGTAATGATCTGTGGGAATATCCTTGGAGTCGGGAGGAGGAAGAGCTGCTGCCAGGGCGACATCTCAGCCCAGAGAAGGAAGAGGGCCTGGGGAGAATCTCAGAAGGGATCCTCCCAGTTCCCTGCCAATTAAGCCAAAGGAGAGGTGAAATGCCTTCAGACTTGCAAGTGGAGCCTTACGATGAAGGTACTGGTTTCTCGTCTGGACTATCCCAAAGGGCTGATGGCCCTTCTCTTTTAGGATCTAAAGGACATTTCTCGTGCAGTTGATCTTGCAGAATTCAGCTTTCCTGTCTTCTGCTAAGCATAAGATAATCAGGGATAGACAGAAGAGAGGGAACTCTCTCCCTTTGAGTTGCTTCGACCTTCCTTCCAGCTGTCCCGGGGATCGCAAGAGCACCGGGGTCTTGCTAATCAGCAGCCACTAAGATAATTTTACAGGGTGAGAAATAGCCAAGCACAGCACCACGGTGGCCATTTCTAGTTGAAGGTTACTTCTTGGACCCGAAGTCCCTGTCAGCCTTCCTTCTGACCTCTTCCGATAAGCTGCAGGACTTGTGAACACTCGCTCCGACTGAAGGAGAATTAGAAGTCAGGGGGCAATTCTACCAAGGACCTGCAGCAAGGGGGGACACTGAGAAGACCGTGGTTAGATTGGAGAAGGTACCTGCACAGGAGCAGAGAGCTCTAAGCTCTGGAGCAGTGTTTCTCGACCTTGGCAACTGTAAGATGTGTGGACCTCAACTCCCAGAATTCCCCAGCCAGAAAAATACATTTCCCCGTTAGAGAGTATCCCAAAGCTCTACAATGCATTGCTGGTTGACCAGATCCCACCCTTTAGAAGCCAGTGGCATGCACAATTTTGCACCCTCTGTGTTTGCACAGCTCATTTAGTAGAACCAGAGTTTTCCCATCTGACCTCCTTTTTCTGCGGCTGAACAATATCTCAAGCCATTCACTAAGCTTATGGTCTGGGATCGCAGGATAAGCAAGGTTCATAAACAAGGTATGTGTTGTTTGCCGGTGTTGGAGCTGCTATCCATTTGGACCAGTGTTTTTTAAACTTGGCAACTTTAAGAGGCGTGGACTTCAAGTCCCAGAATTCATGGCTGGCTGGCTGGGGAATTCTGGGAGTTGAAGTCCATGCCTCTTAAAAGTTTCCAAGTTTGAAAAACACCAATTTGAATCCTGAATTTTCCAGATCCAACATCAAGGAAGAAGACATTAAAAGAGTCAAAATGTTATGAGTTGTTCTGTTCATGACAGAATTTTCCAGACTTGTTCCCTCTTCGTCTTTCTTTACAGTGGCAACAATTTTGAAATTGCATTAAATTGTTAATCCTTTGACATTTTTCTGTTCATCCGTTGGCTGTACCAAAATACAGTCAGCCCCCCCAAAAGACACATTACTTTAGAACGCAGAGGGGTAACTTTCAGCCCAATGGGTCCCGCAGACACAACGCCTGGCTGGCTAGGAGTTGCAGAGCATCAGAGTTTAGGAAAAGCTGAGGAAGCAGGTTTGCACAGATCGTAGAAGGTGAAGCTGATGTGCTCTAACCACTGAGCTTCCGGTTCTAGGTGGTTTTTCGCAATGCCTTGGAGATCGGTTTCCTGGCTGGACAATACTTCCTCTATGGGTTCAATGTGCCGGCCATCTTCGAATGTGACCGCTACCCATGCGTCAAGGAAGTGGAGTGCTACGTGTCTCGGCCCACAGAGAAGACGGTCTTCCTGGTCTTCATGTTCGCAGTCAGTGGGATCTGCGTCCTCCTGAACCTGGCCGAGCTCAACCACCTGGGCTGGCGCAAGATCAAGACGGCCATCCGTGGGGTGCAGGCCAGGCGGAAATCCATCTGCGAGGTGCGCAAGAAGGACCTGTCCTCCTTGGCCCAAGTGCCTACCCTGGGGCGGACTCAGTCTAGCGAGTCCGCCTACGTCTGAGCATGTTGGGTGCTGCACAATGCAGACCCTTGGCCGAGTGGACGCCGCCAATGCAAAAAACTGACCAGAGTACCTCCCAGGTTAATGATGCAATATTCAGTGGGTGCTTTTCAGCCCCTTCCTCCCTTCCAGGGGGAGAGGGCTTCCAAATCGCTTTAAAGGAGAAATCCAGTCCCTTCGGAGCTCGCTGGCGGGAACTGAGGGAAAGGGTCCTTCCTTTTCCTCCCATGGCTGGCTGCAGACGAATTTCCTCTCTACACACTATCATGGTGCAAGCAGAGTTGTGAAATGCATGGAATCTTGTGCCTAGAATTCCTTTTTATAGACCAGGGCAGGGTGGGGCATTGGCAGGTGGCTTTTGGGGTGGAGGGTGGAAGAAGAAGAGGGCTTGCTTGCTTGGGGTGTTGTTTTTAATTATTTATTTGCAAGATAGTGGAAAAAAGGAGGCAGGAAAAAATGTCCCCTCCCTGGTCTCTAGCCCAAAGAGTGTTTTCTCTCTTTGGCTTCTGTGGTGTAAATATGATGCAGTGTAAGGAACAAGGAAATTTGATTTTTTTTTTTAAAAAGTACAAACAAAACCCAGTAAATAACGCAATAAAAAAAGAGTGTTTTCCTCCTTTTACTGATGATCTGACTTGGCATCAGAGTCACGTGAAGGAAAGCTGGGCAGGTTTTTTAAATTGATTAAATTACAGGGGGCCCCCCTGTGACAGTAATGCTGCAGTTTCTGTAATGCCCCATGGAAGATCAGTCTAACATCCACTAAAATGTTTGCTGTTCTGCCCCTTTCTCTTCTCCAAGCTGAGAGGCATACCACACAGTTCACCTATTTTTGGTGTTTCCATTACTGACTTTTATTACATGGTGTTAAAAAAACTCTGTTGGGAATGGCAAGGGAATAATCTTTTTAATGTGTGAATAAAATGTGCAAGAAGGCCTTTCCCCTTTCTAATGGTTTAAAAGCAGTTCTATCACTGGCAGGACTATCCTCGTCCGCTGCATCCTGTTTTTCAATACTCTGGATTCACCGTACGCAGCGGGATACTCCTCATCTCTTCTGAAAAGGCTCCTTTCCAAAATGGCTTAATTCAGACGAGAATTTTCTTCTAATCCTGTGTTTCTCAACCTTGGCAACTTTTAAGATGGGTGGACTTCAACTCCCAGGATGCCCTAGCCAGCCAGGCTGGCTGGGGAATTCTGGGAGTTGAAGTCAACCCATCTTAAAGCTGCCAGGGTTGACAACCACTGCTCTAACTTGGCTTTTTAGAGTTGCTCCCTGTTAAAATCCTGCTTTGCTTCCTTCAAAATCATCTCAACGAAAGAAACCCAGAGGACAAACATGTCCGTGAGCGAAACATCACCTGTTCCCTTCCTGAAGGTCAAATTACCAGAAAGACCTAGAAGGGAGCCTTTGGAAGAGAAAAGAAAGCAGAATAAACCACCCTGAGCATCCCTGCGGAGAAATCTTCATCTCAAAGCTGTGTCCCTGTGCATTTTCTTCCTGATTGAAACATCCTTCTTGGCTCACTTTTCCAATACCAGCCAGGCTGTTGGATGGGGAGGGGGTCTTCCCCAGCCCTTTTGAGCTCTCGGCACATGCTCAGAGATGCCTCCAGCCATACTCGGGTGGAGTAACCTGCCTGATCTTGCAGAGGGAGACCAATTTCCCCTCAAAGGAGGAAGGGGCCAGACCCCCTCCCCCCATAGCTCTCCACCCATATTACTCTGGGTTGTATTTAGTACCTCACCTCCTAAGCTGCTTTGCTGTCCCAAACAGAAGAGCAAAGGATCAGGAGCTCAGCTCAGTAAGCTCAGGAGACAAACAGCATCAGGATGAAAGCAAGGGTGGGGGAACATTTCTAGGCAGTTTTTGCAATATCTTTCTGCAGGGCTATGGGGTGCCCGTCCCCAGCCTCAAGACTGGAACCCTTCAGGTTCAGTTTTAAAGACAAAAATGTTCTAGGGCAGCCTTGAATATAATATTTCCAAATGCCACCTGATATTAAATCTCTGAAGTCCTGTAGATTTCACCATTTCTGTGATGCCCTTCAGAGGCATCGGTGCGTCAGTTGCCTGGTAGCTCTATAAGGAGAAACAATGTACACTCTTGTCTATGTATATTCTCATTAAATCCAGGTCATGATCTCTAGCAAAATTGCAAAAAATGCAAACTTTCTTAAGGCAATTGGATTTTTATTATTAGATGTAACTGAAATGTTTCAACTCCTATCCAGGAGACTTTTTCAATCTCATGAAATCACCTGGATTATCCTGGTTACCGCTGATAATAAAAAGTCCTGTTGCCTTTTTAAGAAAGTTTGCATTTTTTGCAATTTTGCTACAAATGTTCACTCTTGCTCACATCCCCTCCTGGTGTCCCCCCCCAAATTTTCCTGGGCTTTGTGCAACTGATGCATCCCCCTCCCTTGGCTTCAGCTTGGTACCTTCCTGTGTAAGTATCTTGTGAGTCACCATCATCCACCTCTCAATGTCCTATGGGATGAAGAGAGGAATCCTGACAGGTCCTGCACCATCATGGAAGGTGGGGAGACATGGGTTTAAAGCTACATTTCCCAAATGGAAACACCTGGTGTAAAGCCAAGGGCAGCATTCCTGTCTCTTCCTCTCCACCTTCCAGATGGACTTCTAGGCCTGAGCAGGGACCTTGCAGGGTTTTTTTTGGGAGGGGGCAATCAGGCAGCATCACCCCAACCACCTCTCCTCTCCAACACTGACTCATTTGCCCTGGAAGGAAGTGTGATCTTATTTGCGCATATACCTGCAGAGGTCTAACAGCTGCCAACATGGCATCTTTCCCTGGGAGAAAGGAGGAGGGAAATGCTTTGGGGGCTTCAAGGATGCAAGATGCAGAAGACTGCGGGCTTTTTGGAAAAAAACAGACCAGTTTCTACACTCATAATCCTATGATAGAAATGTAGGGAAGTCTCTTTTATTGGCTTACATACTTCCACGCTTGAAGCAGCTGGTTAAATTCCTGCTTATAAAAAGGTGATTAAAGCACAGGAGCTGAGGTGGGAGAAAGTTGGCATCCTACTTTGAGCAGGAGAGCATCTTTGGAATGGCTCCCTGGATGAGAATTTGCAGGCTTGTGGAAATGCCACATTGCTGGCAATGCTTCCCTTTTTTACAAGAGAGTTGCAAATATACAAGCAATGTTGCTGAAACTTTGCTTTCCTCAGCACTTGAATTATAGACAACATACATAATTGTGGCTTATTCACTGAGTTTTTTTATCAAATTCAAAAGACCAGAGAGACACCCAGTTCAAATTGTACTGGAGATCCTTACAATGCCAGAGGTTTGTCCCCTAAGCCTAAAACATATAAACTAGCTTCACACATTGGGCTAAGTCATGCTTTGCTAATACAGATAATCCTTGGCTTACAACCATTCATCTAGTGACTGTTCAAAGTTACAACCTTGAAAAAAAATGTGATTTATGACTGGTCCTCACACTTATAACCATCAAATCATCCCCATGGTCAAGTGATCAAAAGTTGGGCACTTGGCAACTGGCATGTATTTACAATAGTTGCAGCATCCTGGGGTCATGTGATCACCACTTGCAACCTTCCCAACTGGCTTGCCACAAGCAAAGTCAATAAAGGTGGCCAGATTCGCTTAATGGTAATATGATTCACTTAACAACTCCAGTGATCCATTGAACAATTGTGGCAAAAAAGGTCGTAAAATAAGGTGCAACTCACTTAACAGCCATCTTGCTTAGCAATGGAAATTCTGGTCCCAAGTGTGGTTTTAAGTGGAAGATTACCTGTAAATCACAACCAAGAAATGTTTGCACATCGCACTGAACTCTAAACCATGGTCTACAATTCCTAATGGAGACAAATCAAGCCAACCACGCTAGATGTTATCTGAACTCAGCTTCTTCAGCCCCAGGATCTGGACAATGCGAAGGCCAACCATCTCTGGGACTAGCTGTCTCCTGGGATCTGAAGGAACATGAGAGAGCACCAAGGACCCCACAGTCTAACCCTGAGCTATGTACTGTATATTCTTTTCTTCTGGAACCACCTGAAGCAAGTAGAATCCAGTCCCATTTGTCACCTTGCGAGGAGGAACCAGTGACCAAAAAAGATGGCATCTCTTCTCTGGTTGTCCTTCAAGTCAAAGGCTGGACACCGTGCATTTGGGATACTTCAATCTGAATCCCCGCACCAAACTGCGATTCCATCTTGCTACACATCACTGCATCTCCGAGTTCGATCCTCCTCTCTACCTGGGAAGCTCAACCCCAGAGGCCTGGGACAGGGCATCCTGTCATCCCTCTGCACCCCCCCTCCAGTGCCAGACTAAGTCCAGGACCCAATGCAGGCAGCAGTGCCTTTGGTACTCTGATGAGGTGGCTTCTATTTTTACACCCCGATTAGAGGCGCTTTGGCACATGAAAGCCCAAGAGTGTTATCCGGTGTGAATTATGCATAGTTCCTGTGAGGTGTTATTGAGAGCTGAACCAGCGACCGATGGGGTTGGGATGAGCATGGAAACCGAACAGGCTGCTTGCTGGAAGGGATGACACCAGAGTGGTTGAAACAATGCTTCTCGACACGTTTCCCTCAGCTCTTTCTCCCAGATTAAAAGCTACCCGTGGGTAGGGAGGGAGAAGAAACACGACAAGCCTGATACTGATGTACCAGATACTTGGAGAACAGTTGCAGTTTTCTTATCCTCAATCTTCTCTGGATTTCCTCCAGGCAGGGCTGAGTTTCTCCCAATTCCCTCCCCACCCTCTTCAACGTTGATATCTCCAGCCTACAGCTTTACTGTGTGAAATCTGTGATGGGCCAGAAAAAAGCAGTGCCAAACTCTGCACCAGCTCAATAGTACTCTTATCATGAGTAGCTGCTCCTCTTTTCTGCACCCAAACCCCCCAATTTTGGGGTTGGATGACAGGGGCATGGAGATAAAGACACACTCAGCTTATAGCTAAGCATGGGCAATGCTGCTGCTCTAGAGCAGTCTTTCTCAACCTCGGCAGCTCAAAAGATGGGTGGACTTCAACTCCCAGAATTCCTCAGCGAGCCATGCTTACTATTGTTTTCCTTATATACACACATGTATGGAAGGATGTCATATTTCTTTTCAATATCTTGTTTCTATCTGGCCTCAGGGCTGTAATACATAAATGTGAAATGGACACCCTCCCAACAGCCTGCCAGCTTCCAATCATCTGCAGAGATTGAGTTGGTGAGCCCTAATTTTGCAGCACAGTTGTGGTGTGGAAGGCTTATGACAGAGACCTAAAACATTAAGGAAGGCATTCCTAGCCCATCACCTCCTGCCATGGAAGACCAAGACCCCCAGTTCAAGCACAACCACAAAGGGCAGACAAGTTGAGGAGAATCAGCTACATCCTTGAGCTTCTCACTGGAAGTGGGGGTGTTTTAATCCTCTTTCCTCTGGGCTGCGGGGGATATATGGCCATTTTAATATTGGAAAAGCTGTCACAGGAAGGAAGCGGTGATGGGACAAAAGGAAAAGTTAAGATGTACAGCTTAATGACAAGGTAAAGCATCCTGACTCTCAAGAGCACGATTCATGGATCTCACGTTCCAGGTTCCTGTGCAATACTGTTTCTTACAGCATCGT